>JACEEZ010025111.1:142500-228275 GCA_016584305.1 Chionoecetes opilio
ATGAGGTGGGCGGCAGGAGAAGGGAGGGAAGGGAGGCGAGGCGTCGCCGGGGGAGCGAGGAGACAGGCCGATGAAAGCGCCCCTGACCTGACCCAAGCCCGACCGCGACTCGGCCAGGGGGGGGGGCCCAAGAGGGTGCGGGGGTGAGGCGGCAGGCATCGTAGCCCGAGGCGCAGGGAGGGGCACACCATTTCCATGGAGGGGTGGGGGGGGGGGGGGTGAATGCGTGTGGACACCGCCCCTGGCAACTAATGATCGCCACGCCGGGGATATGTAATACTTATCGACTGTGCGATAAAGACGACACATTCTTGAACATAATAGTATAAAACTAGTTCACAAATAGGGTGGTATATGATTGGAATGAACTCTGTCGTCAGGTAGTTAGTGCGCGTCAGGTAGTTAGTGCGGAGTCAATAAGGAACTTGAAAAGGAGGCTAGACAATTTCATGGATGGGGATGAAAGGTGGATGTAGGTAGTGTTAAGTAACAGGAACTACCACGTGTAGTTGTAGCTTCCTTATTTTCTTATGCTCTTATATATATACTAGCCGCAAAGCCGCCCTCCGGGCGGACTTTTTGGCTAGCTCCTGCTGAGGGCTATTGGTGGGCCCGCGGCCCACCACCTGTGTTTGGTGGGCCTTTGGCCCACCAAACACAGCTTTCTGGAGAGTGTGTAACACAGACTCTCCAGATAGCCCCTTCTAACTTTCCTGAAATCATGGATGTAGAAATCAATGTATTAATGCCTTACCCATCACCCCCCACCCATTCACTCACCCATTACCCATCACCCCCCACCCATTCACTCACCCATTACCCATCACCACACACCCATTCACTCACCCATTACCCATCACCCCCCACCTATTCCCTCACCCATCACCCATTCACTCACCCATCACCCCACACCCATTACCCATCACCCCACCCATTCACTCACCCATTACTCATCACCCTACATCAAGGTTTCCTCAATTCTCGCAACCCATATTTTTTTTCTCACAATTCTCGCTAATAGGCTGCAAAAAAAAAAAAAAAAAAAAAAGTGATCGGATCTCATAAGTGGGCTTAAAAGTTGCTCCTGGTCGAGCTGGTTCCAAAAACTGTGTCCATATGATGGGATTGGGGCACGGGGGGCGGCACCTTATCGCGGACACACACACACACACACACTTTCGCTTATATTATTATTATTATGGAGATATATTATATTATATATATTATATATATAATATATATATATATATATATATATATATATATCTATATATATATCTATATCTATATATATATATCTATATCTATATCTATATATATATATATATATATATATATATATATATATATATATATATATATATATATATATTATATATATATGAGCATAAGTCTGTGTCTGTGTCTGTGTGTGTGTGTGACAGAGGTACTGTACTGCACCTATAATTAACACTTTAGACCTCACCCTATTCCTCAATCAGTCACCAGGCCAGCTTCTTCAAATGACCTCTTCACACCTGCCTTATCCATTAACACCGAAACCTCACTTGTTATAATCTCTCCTACACTTTTTCGTCAACAATTACCTTTCCAACACACATGTCCTTACTTAAATTAACTTAACGCAACTGACAACGACCAATCTAATAGATGTGTCATTCACCCATGAACTTGGCCACGCGAATCGTACTCGCGATGCTATAGTTTCACCTCCCGGAGCTGTCTTGGAGCTCATTATGAACAATTTTGGGTAACGTTGGGACCTAACACCGCACCCCCTATCCCCTTGCTCTAGCCCGGAGCCTAGCGGGACAGCAACAGCCCAAGTTTGTCAGCCTCACACACACACACACAACACACACACACACACACACACACACACACACACACACACACACACACACACATTAACCCTCTTTCTATTTATTTTTTATTTCTCTTTTTTGGGTGTGGGGGGGGGGATTGGGTGTATGGGGTCGTGTCGCCCCTCGTCTCTCGGGTTCTCTTTTCTCTCTCTCTCTTCCTCTCTCTCTTTTCTCTCTTTTCTCTCTCTCCTCCTCTCTTCTCTCTCTCCCCTCTCTCTCTCTCTCTCTCTTCCTCTCCCATGCTTTGGGCCCTTTTCTGAAAATAGGCCTTTTGGGAAAGGGGCCCCAATTAGAGAGAACTGCAATTTCCAAAATTTGCCAGTGGTCGCGGGCATTTTTTTAAACTCACAATTTGGGGGGAAAAGTTGGTAAACCCGGGAAAGAAAAATAGGGTTTTTTAAATGCCCCTTTAAAACACAAAATATAATTTAAGAACGATTTCTTCTATAGGTATAGGGTATAAAAAGCCTGAGTTTTGAAAAAAACATTTTTTTTAAACCAAAAACCAAGTAGGTTATATTTGGGAGAGGCGAGCAAAATGTTACTCTATGATTTATATAGTCAAAACGTTTTTTTAGAAGTTTGAAGTTATCTATACCTGGGCCCACATATTTTCGGGTTAATTGTGTATCAATCAGATGAAAGCCTAGAAGTGCAATGATTTGAGCGTAAAAGTGGCAATTTTTTGGATTCCCCAATTTCCCCCCGCCACCACCCCCCGCCGGGGACGTCGCCCCCACAATTAAAAGGAACATTGTCGCAGAAACAAACCGATTCGATTCTTTATTTTTCTTTTTTCCAAGGCATTCCCTTTTTGTTTTTTGAAAAGGCGTTTGCCAGACGCAGCAGTACGTCTTGGGAAAACAGTGTGAACATCCCCCAAAATTTTTAAATTACCACAAATATAAATGAAAAAAATATATTAAGCTTTTTGCTACCGAGGCGAGAAATTTTGCAAAAAAATTGCTATTAAAAAAAGTTCCAAGTAATGATGTCATCCATAAAATTTTAGTAAAAACAACAGAAAAAACTATTTTTTTTGGTTTTTTTCAGATGCGGTCCCATCAATGTTTACCGCAAAATTTTAATTTATAAAAAAATTTTAGTCGGGGACCCAAAAACCCACAGAAAAGCCCAAACCCTTTTGATTTTTTAAAACTCCCAGCGCCCCACTGGCTTTTCTGGGGTTTGCATTTCTCTCAAATTTGGTCTCGTGGCCTAAAAGGTTGGGGCCAAATTTCCCCCTTTGTGCCCCCAATAGGCGCGTGGCCGCCCGTGAACTCGTGATCAGTGCCCTTTAGTCCCAACGCTTCAGTACCAAAACCTGACCCATGAGGGGGGGCCTATTTTTAACTCTCCCTTTAAATCTCCACTAAAATTGGGGGAGGTCATCCAATTTCTAGGGGTTTTTTAAAGGGCCCCCCATCCACGGTACGTTTGGTTTTTTACGATCTAAATTCCAAAAGGGGCCCTAAATCGAGGATACCCCACCCCCCCACTAACGATCCGGCCCGAAACCTCAGGACCCAATTCAGTTGGTGATAGAAACGGTTTGGCGAGGGTTTCCCCAGAGGGTTAGGGCAACGAGGATCAAATTTATTTTGATGGAATTGATCCCCACAATGAGGAGCTTTTAAACATCCCCGTTTTTCCACCAAAATTATAAAAGGAAATTTATTTTCTTAATTTTTTGGGAAAACACACTTTCCTATTTTTTTTTTTTTTTTTACTGTTTCAACTTTAAAGCCCCCACGTGGCACTGTCCCGCCCTTAAATTTCTTACCAATACTTAAAGGGTGCATTTTCCTTTATTTATCCATTTACTTTTTGCTTTTTACCCCCAAAAAAACATTCAGTTTCTATATAATTGGAAAAATTTCGCCCAAAAAGTCTTCTCATAAAAAGAAACAATTAATTTTGGGTAATCCCTCCGACGCTGTCAGGGGGGAAACTGACGGGGGGCCTCACGATCACCAAAACTCCCGGTCGCCCGGTGGGAAACCCGGAGGTCTGCGGATCAAAAAACCCAAAACACTGCTTGGTCGAAACCCCGGCCCAGCTGTCAGCGGTCGGACAGAAAAAAAAATTCCCCCCACTCATGACCCAATTTTGGTTGGTTTCCAACCAGATCTGCCCGAGGGGCGTTTACGCCCCAGAAAACCCCGTGGAGGGGGGCCCTTTAAACAAAATTTCCTAGACAGCTTTTTTTTTATCATCCTCTCAAAAAGGAAGAAACCCCCAAACCCAAGGGGCTCGGGGTACGAATTTCCCTCCCCCCCCTTAAAACTTTAGTTTTTCTTGCACTCGGGTTTCTTCAAAAATTTTGGCTAAGCGGGTTTGGCCCCTTAACTTAAAATTTTTTAGCGTTGTCGCTAATAATGAATTTAGGGCATGGATTTTGGGCCCCCCCCGGAAAATCTCCTGAAGGAATTAAAAAAGGGTGTCCCCGATAAATCGGTGCCCAAATCTTTAAGTGAAAAAGCCCCGGGAAAGGGTTGCACAGGTAAAATAATATTATAAAAAACCTTTTTTTTAAAAATTTGGTTTCGAATTAATTAGGAAATAGCACCTTTTAATCAAGCCAGTAACCTCAAACACCAAAATTCATCTATTCTTCCTGAGGTAAAGGGGGTGGAGGGGGGGATTTGTAAGGGTTCCTTGCAACCTTTTCCCATATGTAACAGGTTTTTAGCAGGGGCTTGAGGGGTCTGCCAAACCCCCTTGGGAATCCAGAAATTTTCTTTTAAATTTACATAGGTTCTTGCACCCCACCATCCCTTAGTACAAAAGGGTTATATAAATTTATAATTTTAGTGATGTGGTGGCTTTTGGGGGCAGTAGCAGGGGGGAATTTAGTTTTGAAAAGGAAAATTTCCCCTGATCAATTTCTGCCCTGACCCCTCAAGAGATCTTTCATTCAAAAAGGGGTTTTAGATTTTTTACAATGTTTTGCATTGGGGTGTTTAAAGGGGGGTTTTTTAGAGCCTAAAGGGCCCTCACCCATAGCACTCTTCGTGTCATGATTTTCCAAAATTTTGGGTGTCTTTAAAAATTTATCCCCTTTTTTCCCCCTTTAATTTTGTCTAAAATTTTAAAAACACCAACTTTTTTTATTTTTAAATTTAATTTGCTCCAAAAAGGGAAAATTTCTTTTAGGTTTCCCCCAAAGGGGTTTCACCCTTTAACTTTTTCCCCCTTTTTTAGTTCTTTTTTTGACCCCTAGTTTAAAATTTTTCTGAGTGGGGCCAGGTTTCCTCACAATTAAACCCAAAAATAGGGCCCTTCCTCCAAAAAAACTAGAATCTAAAATTTTAGATTTTTTTAAAACCTCGGGTTAGCAATTTCCGCCGGGATTCCTCAGGGCCCAAGTGTTTGGAAATTTACAGCCGGTATTTAAAATTTGATCTATTTTTTTTACCCTATTCCTTACATGGGACTATATTGTTTTTGTTTTTAATCACCCATTGAAAATGCTATTCGCTGCCCTGACCAAAGGAAGTTCTTTAAAAGTTATAAAGGGTCCCAAATTTTTTTTTTTAACAAAATTTACAAATTTTTCCCTTCCTAAATAAATTGCAGTTAGCTCCAACTGGGTAAAATTCTTTATTTTTTTGTGGGGGGTACTCTTGCTCTTTGGCCCTCAATAAACCCAAAGGTTTTAGAATTAAAAATCAGTAAAAATTTTAAAAACAGAACCCCCTAGGGCCCTTTGGGGGTGGGATTTTGTAAAAAGTGCAAATCATAGTTAAAATTTTTCCCCCCATCATGTTTCCGGGGAAAAAAATTTTTTTGAAGCTCTTGGACCATGGGATAAGGTTTCCCAAAAATTAAATTTTTTCCCTGGGAAATTTCCCCACCCAATCAAGATTTTTGCCCAAAAAATTCCCGAAAATAATAATTTAAGGGTAGGTTTGAGGGGGTTTAAATTTGCCCTAAAGGGGCATAATTTTTTAAAAATTTCTTTGCAAGGACCTCTGCCATTTTAAGATCCCCATTCTACATCTTTAAATTTAAAATGAGGGCCCCCCTTTTAGAGTCCCCCTGAAACAAACACCTAATGTTTTTACTTTGGGGCCCGACGGCAAATTTGCATTTAAAGTGGTTAATTGGTGCCCCTTCTTGATTTGGGGGGCATATTAGCCCAGTCAAAGACCTTTTTGGCCCCATCATAAATTTTTTAGTAAAAGGGAAATTTTCATTAATGGTGCCCCCCGGGTATTGGGCCAAAATAGAGAGTTTTTGAGCAAGTTTATTCTCTCTTTTTTCTTTTTCTTTTTTTTAAAAGATGTTCAAGAGTATTTTTTAAGGAGAAAGGGGGAAAATACTGGCCCAAATGAACAGATTTAAAACTGGGAAAATATCCAAAGGGGTATTTTTTCTTGTGGATCATAGGGCCCGATAAAACTGGTGTAATCCCTAAATTCTTGCAAATTCCCCATCTTAAAAAGGGGTTTGGGGATATTGGGTAAATATGAAATTTTTTTCGTTCTAAAAACTTTTGGGAAAAAGTCCCCCAGTTTTCAGTTTGGCTGGGTTCCCGTGGTTTTAGACAGACAGTCATTTAAGTGTTACTCCCCCAGAATTAGTTTTTTTCCCCTACAATCAAATACCACACGTTTCTGGGGTTGTTTTTCTTCCCTTTTAAATTTCGGCTAAAATTTGGGAAAATAGTGGGTGTTTTCAGTAACCGTTTGGGTTTGGGGACTTTTTCAAGAATCCCCCTTTTTAAATGGGCCGGATCAATGCTTCGTACCCAGTTTCGAGTCCTGAGATCTTAGTTTTTTTTATATTTGAATTTTGTTACCCAAAGCAAATTTTAAAAAGGTGGGTAAAATATTGATTAGTAACTTTTCCCGGGCAAACCCAAAACCCCGTACGATTGTTTTGGTACTCAAAAAGTTTTTCTATAATTATCTACCACAAAAACCTCTCTTCAGGACCCATTTACGATTTTTTTCCTATTGGGGTTCAGTTTTCCCCCAAGTTTGCAATTCCTGGGTCTTTGGGGAAAGGAAAAAGACATTTGGGGACCATTTACTTTCTCTAGATTTATCTGATCTTTCTATGAATTAGAGGGGAATTTTTCCAAAAAGGGTTTTCAGCCAGATTTTGTTTTTAAGAAGCGGGAAACCATGTTTTTTGAATTAGACCAGTTATTATTTTTTCATTTCGGGTTTTGGGTCCTAATTTAAAAGAAAACAATGGGGAAACCCACTTTTATCCTTTTTAAATTTGGATTAGGAGCTTAATTTCTTGGTCCTTTATGTTCTTTTAAAATTGTTCCATTCCCTCCATCCTAATATTTTTAGGTAAAAATTTTCCCGAACTAAGCATTCTATCTTATATATTTAGAAAAAAGGGCCTTACTGTAAAAAATTTAATTTAAAACATAGGGCTTAGTTTCTATTTCTCCCATTAAAAACCCGAAATTTTCAAGTTCACCGGCCCCCAAGATTTTTAAAATTTAAAAATATTTAAACAAATTTTTTTTGGGTAAAAAATTCTCTGGATCCTTTATCAGAGTTTTTTCCCGCCATGACAATTTTACCCCAATAAGGGGGATTTAGCCTTGGGCAGAGTGTTGAAGGTCATGAGCACCCGTAGGTCTCCCCTTTCACACACCCTACTGTGCCACTTCCCCAAATTGGGGTTTGGGCCGGTCAAATTAAAACCCAAAAAATGATGGAATTCCCCGATAGCATGAAGGACATCTGGTAAATTTAAAAATTTCAGGCCTTTTCTTTTTGATGGGCAAAATTTCATTTTTTTTAAACTTCCCAAAATCTCTAAAAACGTTTTTTGCCGGTTACCACGGCCCTCATAAAATTTTTTCAATTTGTGGTTTGTGGAGTCCTTCACACAGAATACATTTTTAAATTTTGTGAGTTAGGGTTTAATTTGGGTTTGGTTTTGGGAAATTTTGCCTGGATCTTACAGGCCCTTGACCTTCTTGGATTTCCAAAAAAAATTTGCCCCATATTTGAGGGAAAAGGAAAAACTTTTTTCATCCTTTTTTTTCCCCCTTCCTTTTTTCCCTTTTTTGTTTAAACCTTTGGGTTTTAAAATTTTTTTAATGTCTAAGAGGCAGTTTAATGTCTTTTAAGAAGGATAAACCTTTTTTTGACTTAAAATTTAATTGATTACAGTTTGGTTAGGCAATTTAATTTTAAGAAAATGGACAAAAACCCGCTAGATTCTTCTAAAATTTCAAAATGCCCTTTTTGCTCTCTTCAAGTTACTTCTAACTCTGCTCTTTTAAAATTTAGACAGAGATTGGAAAAAATTTTGAGAGGGGACTTTGAGTTTAAACAATTTTCTTGCAAGGTCTCTCAACTTTTATATTTTCGTAAAGGTTTTTTTCAGTAAATCTACCGCACCCGATAGCTAGCGGGGTTTTGAAAAAAATCCTGGAAAAAAGTGCCAGCAAACACCCTTTTTGACCTTTTAGGTAAATTAATTTAACCCCGCAGTCAAAACTGATCAATATGGATATTACTTTCGAACTGGGCCCCAAAAAGGGAAACCCACTTGCTATATCACCCCCAAAAAAAAGGGAGTGAAAAGTGGGGGAATTTGATTCTCTTAAAGTAACGTCCGGGCCCATTTTTTCTGTTTAAAAATTTTGGTTTAAAGTACATTCAAACCCCCTAAACCCCCAAAAAAAAAATTGATTTCCCGGGGCCTTTTTTTCCGTAAAAAAAAACGGGCTTTTGTAAAAAAGGGGGGGGTGCGAAAAAAAAAAATTTTTCCCCCAAAGAGGGTACGAAATTTTTTGGGGGACGTAAAAGGAGGAACGCTTTCCCAAAGTAAAAATCTGTCTGACCCCCTGTCGGCAAAGTTATGGGTGAGCGATTGTAATTCGGGCAGACCCGGAATCTGCGCGTGGGCAGATCAGGTACGATGCTTTAAAATTTAGACCGAAAAAAAATGCTGTGCTCGCGGTTTTTAATTTTACTTTAGAAAAACGAACCTCAAAACCAGAATACGAGGCGGGACGAAAAAAGGGTGTTAGCGGCCCCCCCAACAACCCCCCTTTCACACAAACAACCCCCTTTCACACAACCCCCCCCTTTCACACAACAACCCCTTACACACAACAACCCCCTTACACACAGTCTTCAAGATGTCGACTCGAGGTGTCTTGATACTTCTTCTAGCCTTCTCTCCTTAAACTTCTGCAACATTCGCAGCCTTAGATCTAACTTTCTCTCTGTTGAACATCATCTCTCCTCCTCTAAACCTCGTCTTCTTTTCCTCACCGAAACTCAGTTGTCTGTGAGCACTGACAGCAGACCTTTTTCTGTCTCCTCTTACTGTCTCTATTCTCATTTTAAATCCAAAGCTGGCTGTTGCGTATATGTGCGCAATGACATCACTTGCTCTCGTGCCCACGGCCTTGAATCTTCCGAATTTTCTACCATCTGGCTTCGACTTCAATGTCACTTTCTTGATAAATTTATCTGTGCTGTATATTTCTCACCTAACTTCTCTGACTATGTAAAATTCTTCGACTATTTCACATCAGAAGTGGAGTACATCTCATCTCATTTTCTTTTAGCAGAAATTTCCATTCTTGGGGACTTCAATGTTCACCACCAGCTTTGGCTATCATCTTCTTTCACTGACCAACCTGGTGAACAAGCCTACAACTTTTCTATCCTCCAAGACCTAGAGCAGCTGGTGCAGCACCCTACCCGTATTCCTGACTGCCTTGGAGACACGCCCAACATTCTTGATCTTTTCCTAACTACTAACCCTTCTGCTTACTCTGTGAAACTATTCTCTCCGTTGGGTTCCTCCGATCACAATCTTATTTCTGTAACCTGTTCTATCGCTCCGGTACCGTCTCGGGACCCACCTAAGCGGAGGTGCTTCTGGCACTTCAATTCAGCTAAGTGGGAAGACCTAAGGCAGTACTACTCTGATTTTCCATGGAATGATTACTGCTTCCATGTCAAAGACCCATCTCTTTGTGCAGAGCGCATAACTGAGGTCATAGTCTCTGGCATGGAGGCGTACATTCCACACACTTTCTCTAATCCTAAAGCTCGTCAACCTTGGTTTAACTCTGCTTTTTCGCATGCTGTCCGAGATAGAGAGGTGGCTCACAAACGGTACCGTAAGCATCCATCTCATGAAACTCATGCCCTTTATATTTCTGCCCGTAACCATGCCAAATCTTTACTTCAACTTACCAAAAACTCTTTCATTCATAGAAAATGTCAAAATCTTTCTGAATCAAAATTCCTCTCGGGACTTTTGGCATCTAGCCAATAACATCTCTAACAATTTTTCTTCTTCATCTTTCCCTCCTATGCTTCACCCAGATGGCTCCACAGCTGTCTCATCTATTTCTAAAGCTGAACTCTTCGCTAAAACCTTTGCTAAAAATTCCACTCTGGTTGATGAAGGGCTTGTTCCTCCTCCTCCTCCACCCTCTGACTATATTATGCCTGTCATTAAGATCCTTCGGAAGGATGTTTTCTTTGCCCTTTCTGGCCTAGATCCTCAGAAGGCTTACGGTCTTGACGGAGTCCCTCCTATTGTTCTCAAAAACTGTGCTTCTGTGCTTGCACCTTGCCTGGTCAAACTTTTCCGTCTTTGTCTATCTACTTCCACCTTTCCTTCTTGCTGGAAGTTTGCTCACATCCAACCTGTTCCTAAGAAGGGTGACCGTTCTAATCCTTCAAACTACCGCCGTCCTATAGCTTTGACTTCCTGCCTTTCTAAAGTTTTTGAATCTATACTTAATAAGAAGATTCTTAAGCATCTATCTGCTCACAATCTTCTATCTGATCGTCAGTACGGTTTCCGTAAAGGGTGATCTACTGGCGATCTTCTAGCTTTCCTAACTGAATCTTGGTCATCCTCCTTTAGGGGTTTCGGTGAAACTTTTGCTGTTGCCCTTGACATATCAAAAGCTTTTGATAGAGTCTGGCACAAATCTTTAATTTCCAAACTACCCTCATTCGGTTACTATCCTTCTCTCTGTACCTTCATCTTAAGTTTCCTTTCAAACCGTTCTATTGCAGCTATTGTAGACGGACATTGTTCTTCTCCTAAATTCATCAATAGTGGTGTTCCCCAGGGTTCTGTCCTATCACCCACTCTTTTTCTATTATTCATTAATGATCTTCTAAGTCTAACTCAAAGCCCTATCCACTCCTACGCTGATGATTCTACCCTGCATTTTTCAGCGTCGTTTATTAGACGTCTAACTCAACAGGAACTAAGTGATTCACGGAGAGATGCCACCGAGCGACTAACTTCTGATCTTTCTATAATTTCTGATTGGGGCAAAGCAAACCTTGTTTTGTTCAATGCCTCAAAAACCCAATTTCTTCACCTATCTACTCGACAAAACCTACCAGATAACTATCCCCTCTTCTTCAATGACACTCAACTGTCTCCTTCTTCTACAATGAACATTCTAGGACTATCCTTTACTAAAAATCTGAACTGGAAATCTCACATCTCATCTCTTGCTAAAACACCTTCTAAGAAGTTAGGTGTCCTGAGGCGTCTGCGTCCTTTTTTTTATCCCTCCCACTTGCTTGCTCTCTACAGGGGCCTTATCCGCCCATGTATGGAGTATGTCTCACATGTTTGGGGAGGATCCACTCATACAGCTCTCATAAACAGGGTTGAGTCAAAAGCTTTTTGTCTCATCAACTCCTCTCCTCTGACTGACTGTCTTCAATCTTTAAATCACCGCCGCAATGTTGCTTCTCTTGCTCTCTTCTATCGTTATTTTCATGCTCACTGCTCTTCTGAACTTGCTAACTGCATGCCTCCCCCCCTCCCGCGGCCTCGCTGCACAAGACTTTCTACTCATTCTCATCCCTATTCTGTCCATCTTCCTAATGCAAGAGTTAATCAGTATCTTTATTCTTTCATCCCTTTCACTGGTAAACTCTGGAACTCTCTTCCTGTTTCTATTTTTCCACTTTCCTATGACTTAAATCTTTTCAAAAGAAGAGTAACAAGACACCTCCCGAACTAAATTGGCTCACCTCTTTTTTATTTTATTCTCTTACTGTCTTCTTCAGGGACTGGCAACTAAGTGGGCTTTGTGTTACCCATTTTTGTTGTGCCCTTGAAGACAACAACCCCTTACACAACAACCCCTTACACACAACAACCCCTTATACACACAACAACCCCTTACACACAACGGTGTATCCCCAATGCGGCCGCGGGCCCCATGCGGCCGCGGGCCCCATGCGGCCGCCTACGGCAATATAAGTAGCTTTTAGGGGGTTATACGGCAATATAAGTAACTTTTAGGGGGTTATACGGCAATATAAGTAACTTTTAGGGGGTTATACGGCAATATAAGTAGCTTTTAGGGGGTTATACGGCAATATAAGTAACTTTTAGGGGGTTATACGGCAATATAAGTAACTTTTAGGGGGTTATACGGCAATATAAGTAACTTTTAGGGGGTTATACGGCAATATAAGTAACTTTTAGGGGGTTATACGGCAATATAAGTAACTTTTAGGGGGTTATACGGCAATATAAGTAACTTTTAGGGGGTTATACGGCAATATAAGTAACCTTTATGGGTTATAGTGAGGTTAGGTTAGTAACTTTTAAAGGGTTATAGTGAGGCTAGGTTAGTAACTTTTAGGGGGTTATAGTGAGGCTAGGTTAGTAACTTTTAGGGGGTTATAGTGAGGGTAGGTTAGTAACTTTTAGGGGTTATAGTGAGGTTAGGTTAGTAACTTATAGTGAGGTTAGGTTAGTAACTTTTAGGGGTTATAGTGAGGTTAGGTTAGTAACTTATAGTGAGGTTAGGTTAGTAACCTTTAGGGGGTTATAGTGAGGTTAGGTTAGGTTAGGTTAGGTTAGTAATTTTTAGGGGTTATAGTGAGGTTAGGTTAGTAACTTATGACATATCTTATGTTTAACATATAGTTATATATGTTAAAACATAACGTACAATAAACATATACGTATAACAATAGTTTGCTCCGCGCGACTGCCCTCTATATATGTGGATCATACGGGCGGCCGCATGGGGACAGCGGCCGCATAGGGTGGTGACCCACACAACAACCCCTTACACACAACAACCCCTTACACACACAACCCCCTTACACACAACAACCCCCTTACACACAACAACACCTTACACACAACAACCCCTTACACACAACAACCCCCTTACACACAACAACTCCTTACACACAACAACCCCTTACACACAACAACCCCTTACACACAACAACCCCCTTACACACAACAATTGGTGATAGTGATGGTGGTGACACAGCAACACAACAGCATCCGGTGAGTGTGTGTGTGTGTGTGTGTGTGTGTGTGTGTGTGTGTGTGTGTGTGTGTGTGTGTGTGTGTGTGTGTGTGTGTGTGTGTGTGTGTGTGTGTGATGAGTGTATCACTACAAATCCTTGCCAATTTCAACTTCCCATTCCAATCTGCCCTAGTCCGCTGCACTAATCTTTTCAACACATTTAACGTTGTCGTATCAGTCGGAAACGTGTGCAAACTTTTCTCGAAAGGCACAGCTGTCTTGCTGCACCCATAAAGGACGCATACATGTGGCATATCGCAAAAAAAATCAATCAGAAACACCCAAAAATCTTCAAGTACTATATTTATCTCTTGTGTTTACGTGCTTCTGATCAGCACGGGGAGAGGAGCCTCTTCCTCCTCTTACGTCACCGAGCCGTGGCGCATCGTATGCCAGTTGCCAGCAGCGTTTTCGAAGCTCGGGGAATTTACAGATTTTGATTGCGGATTATTAAAAAACGGCTGACTGGATGCAAAAAGTGACAACATATTCTTGATACACTCGATAATGGCTATACTCTAACTACATCAAATCAGGAATAATGAAATGGTCTGGACGATTACTTTAAGGCTCAAGTTCTTAGGCTGCTTTTCCTCTATCACATCATCGATCTTAAGGATGGTATTTTGTAAGCGATCTTCAAAATCAGCCTGATCACAGATTAATGCTTCCACTTTATCACCTTCCGCCTCGTTTACTAGAGTATCATATAGATTTGACATGATACTTATCTTTTTCTCTAACTGTGTTTTCCACACTTTAAGTTGGTGAAATTCCACATGATCCACCAGAGCTACTTCAATTTGACCCAGTAACTTAGTGCAGTGCCCTTTATGGCCTGCTAAAATTTTAAATGTGGCCATTATGCCACCAATCTAATGAATAAATATGGACAGGCAAAATTTTTAATTTATGAAATACAAATTGCTAAATAGTTAATTTGGAAATTGAATTCTGAGTAACTTGTTAGGTATGAATTTAAATTTAAGCCAAAAAAAATAAAATATTGACTCTAAACTAACAAGTTAGTAATACCCAGAATTAAAACTGAAATTCTTGCAATGGCTGCTGGGTTTGTGTCCAAATGCTATGATGATGCCTAATGGCTTTGGACACTTTGTTCCAAATATGTTGTCTGCCTTCAAAGTTTGGGTGTATCCCGTCCATGATCCGCAGACCCATCGGGAAGGTTTTTCCGCCCAACAAAATGATGTGGCCTTTGAGCTCACGCTGCAATTTCCTATTTATGGCCCTTGAGATCTTTTTGTAGCGCTCGGCCTCGACACAGTGAGGATGGTTATGGGGGTAAATTCTTGGTTCTATTGTGCATAAGACACAAGTGATCCCCTTTTCTGAAAAAGCCTGATGGATGGCCATCATATCCTCAAATAAACCATCCACACTAGTGTCCTCCTTGATGTCGTTACCTCCTATCAGGATAATAGCCAGATCGTAACGTAGGGGGTCAAGGGCTTGTTTGAATTCTGAATATTCAAAAAAATTATCGGCCCTTGCACCTCCCTTCCTAAATATGTCCATGTGCACTCCCGGAAACGGCTCGCTTCTTGGCCGGAGTGAATCACAAGTGACAATGGAATGGCCAACATAAGCTACGTGATAGGTGGGGTAACTAGCCGCCTCCGCCATGATGGTAATCAAGGGTATCCGGTTCGAAGGACCAAATTTTTCAGATGTGGGAATTAAATTGATAGGATGACTTGAATGGTTACACACCTAAATATAAATTAAAACACTGGTGCTTGAATTAAACTCACAACTGAAAAAGATAATTAAATTAAGGGACAACTAGAAATTAACTAACTACCACTAAAAATATTTACCTGGTGGTAGTGGCTGTCCAACTAATGTCACCAAGCTAAACCTTATTATTGAGATCTCAATTAGCTAGAACTGTGGTGGGTTAACCGCCAGACCTCCTGCAAAAGGGTGTACTTAGCTGGCGACGTCTAGATGTTGAAAATTTGAGACGATATTGCAGGCAAACAAAACTTTCTCGATAGTACAGGCAGACACATGGACGGGGATATTTGGGTTTAGTAACCCATGCTCTCAATGAATACTATTTACAACATTTACACGAGAACACCATGAGGTGTCTCTAAAATGTGGATAAAGAGCAAAGGGGGCGATGATGTTCTCGCTTCGGTGGTCTGTGTGTAAGTCCGCCCGAGTCAGCTGACTCCCCCAGACGTCGGCCCGCTCGAAAGGTATACGAGACCAAATCAATTTCCCAATACATTTATATTGCTTCTATGTTTACTACTATTTAATATTAGTAATATTCTTAATTATCTCTGGAGAAATTTATAATTTCCGACAACCACAAGGTATACCTAACCTAACCCTAACCATGCATAAAATTAAGAGAATTTTTTTTTTTACATGGGTCTCCGGAAAATAAAACTATCTCCATTAGAAAAAGCACCTATAGTAGGCCAGGAATAATTAGTCCGTGTCTCTGAAAGCGACCGCGAAGTTCTCGTCCATTATAACCCAAAATAATACAGAAATGCATTTTTTAAAGTCATCTTATGTCAATTAATCCTATATTAAAGTATATATTGGTATTAAAAAACATAATGTATATGTAAAGAAGCTTATTTATGCACATTTTGGTATATTTCGGTATATTTCGGTATTAAAGAGTTATCTACCGAAATATCCCGTAATACATCCAAACACACCGAAATATACCAAAATATACAGATATACGTTTTTTAAATATATGTACGTATTTGCCGGCGCATAAGACGCACCTCCGCATAAGACGCACCCTTATTTTATATAAATATTTTGAGAAAAAAAAAATTGTGTTTTGAGGACATTTACTTTTCAAAGATTTATTAAAAGTTATTAAAAAAAAGGTTTTGTAAGGGAAAACAAAACAAATGATTTTAAGAATGTACCCAAATACAATATTCCCAGTGCAGTGAATGTGAATGAAATATTATACTAGTTAAAATGTAGAGAATGTGTAGGCTAGTCATCACTTATTGCAGGATGCTCCATGAATTGATATTCTAATATTATCTACTTATGAGATTTAGCTTAGATTTAATGTTGTGAGTATGCCTTTGTTGCTTTTCTGCTGTGTTTAGACTTTGTTGAAAATTTGCAGTAAAGATAATGGAATTATTTCGGTAGTGGGCTTTCAAAAGTCCTAGGATTTTTACTTCCATTATCATGTATCTTTCTTCATTCTGTGTAGTTTGAGCCCCATTTCCCATGACACAATCGTATATTAATTGTATTGGCAGTGTGAAGCTTAGCAATGTTTGCGGGGCGGGCCGCGATTTTTTTTTTCCCTAATAGGTTTGCAAAAGTGGGCTTGGCCTCATGACTTTCTCTCTCTCTCTCTCTCTCTCTCTCTCTGTATATATATATATATATATTATATATATATTATATATATATATATATATATATATATATATATATATATATATATATATATATATATATATATATATATATATATATATATATATATATACTACTCAGAGGAACAGGAGGTATAACAATATAATGGATGCGCTGTAAAATTGAAAATTCTAATGAGACCTTACCAATTTTATTTGTTGTATAGCTTGACGGCTCCAAACTGTTTGAATTTACTATTAATTCTACTCAAAAAATATCTCAATACAACAAAATTAATTAGACATGGGCAGTAAACATGTATATTGTTTACATGTATATGCAAACAAATACGAATCTACGTCCACAAATATTCGTCACTGGGAAAATGACATAAAACAACAATTAATAATAACGACATTATACACAATTTTTACTGAGATAATTTTTACGTATGTACGTAAATAAAAAATGTCAAATTTGCTGGCTGCAAAATTCATCAACAATTTTGGCTTAATTGGGTTTTTTGCCTTTTACTACGAAACTATTGACCCAAGAAGAAAAATGACGCAAATACATTATGTTCAGCTTCTCGAGATTACCTGTGGCGCTATCATTTATTCCTACCATGACACGTCTTTGAGTTATATCATTTTTTGGAATTTTAGAAAAAAAACTAGATTTTTAGGACTATTTATGGATGACATTTAATTCCGCGTATACTACAGGAACGGCTGTCAACAGCTGCATCTTTTATATTATATGCCGCATTCTCCTAACTTTTATGGTTCTCGAGATATTAATGAAAATGTGATTTTCTAAAAAAAATCCTGGACCACCTTCAGATATTTGGCAAAAAATCTTTTCCCCGGATTTGGATGAAACTTGGTTCATAATGGATTTTGCTGATGGTGATCACGAATCTGGTCTTCGTTTTCCGATATTAGGTTCGGATAGCAATTTTTGACCCTTTGTAAGGATATTTACCCCCGTAAATATATATAGTTTACGCCCTTTTCACAACAAACTATTGTCCTTACAGAAAATTATGTATATCAAAATATTATTGCATTTCGACTGATATACAATTATGTATGATAAGATTTTCATGTATGGAGAGAGAGAGAGAGAGAGAGAGAGGAGAAGGAGAGAAGAGAGGAGAGAAGAGAGAGAGAGAGAGAGAGAGAGAGAGAGAGAGAGAGAGAGAGAGAGAGACTTTAAATAACCTGCTCACTAAAGATGCAAGTTACCACTTAAATTTGTTTTCTTTATTCCCCCATGACGAGGCCCCGCCCACTTTTGCAAACCTATTAGGGAAAAAAAATTCGCGGGCGGGCCTAGAGGGGCAGAGCGGGCACTCCCCCCCCCCCTACACATATGTAAACAAACATTGATTTCCTATAAAAACGAGAGCCAGATTAATTCAAAACACACCAAAACTATTCAGGAAAACTAAGTTTCGGCCTCGAAATTGGTGGTTGCCCAATAACAAAAATGTACCAAGATATTAAGGTAACAGTGTAAGGTAACCATCTCTACCTGTTTGTTATTGTTGCAGGGCACCGATGTCGGGATCGACGATATTCGCCATGGTTTACACCTGTGAATCTATCACAGTTGCGAGGGTTGATTAGTCTTCCTCAGTTTTGATGCCGTGATGGGTCTTGGTCTTGGTGTGATGTGTGGAAGGCTTCTGTCCTGTCTACAGGTACCATTGCAGCATTTTTATTAGCACTCTTTCCAGTTACAGTTTACAATTTCCTTATCCATAGAGATACAGGGGTGAGGATTGAGGGATCGAGGTGGTATAAAAGCCTACCCTGTCTCCCATCCATTTACAGTGGAGAGCGGCAGCGGGACTGCGGGAGGGGGGTGATGTTTACATATGACGGCCATCTTGGCAGCAGAAACAGCAACCTTGTGGCCCCACCTCTTGTTTTCTCTTAAACTCTGCTTTTTCTTGGTATTATGCATTACTGTTGATATTACTAGTAACACAGTTACTAATTTGTGTTCAGTGGTCTACTGCTCAACATAGATCACTCAAGACTCCCTTAGTAATACCCCACCGGCCATTCTGCATTCTCTGCCCGACCTCTCATTAGTAATATGGCCGCATTAGACGCAGGGTGAATTTTGCATTCCCTGTCTTGGAAAAAAACTGCGTCTTATACGCCGGCAAATACGGTATGTCAATTCACACCATATTTGAGTACAATTATTATAAAATGACAGTATATATATGTTGTGGGAGTTTATGTCACATACATATATTTAATTTGAGGTCTTACCTATACAAAACCCATCGTCTATCTCATCCCGACACAATACCCCAACTAGTCAACTAACTAGGATACTTATCGGTGGATAGTAGGCTTGATTAATACTGCATGACTTGTGATCCGAAGTGGACGCCGTGATCGAGGCCGAACGTGAAGGGCGAAGCGGAGGGCGGAAGCGGTGCTTTGATATGGGCGTCAGGCGGGTTTTCATAACCCAGTTATCTTGACGCGGCGGATATAATCACTTGTGTCGTATTTTAACACGTCCTATTGTTTTAACACTTATATGTACAAAATGAACGTATGTACAAATCTCTTCATTATAATCAGAGAAGAGATGTTAATCCCGTGAGGGCTGGAATTAAACTAAATTTCCATGGGTGGAGCGGGCAGCGGCCATCACAAATTACACGTGTCACCTTTCAGGTAGGTGGCAGGTGGACCACCACAATTGGTGCAAATTTAAAGGTCGGCGGCCAATGACCGGTCGCTCCAAATTAAGGTGCAAATGCTTAATAACCACTGGGAAGTTAATTTATATTATCCCAGTACTTATCATTTACTTAAATTACCTTAATTATACCCATTACCATTATAATTATATATATATACATCCCTACGCTCCCCCTATGATGAGCGGACAATACCTCCCTCACAAGGGGGGGGGGAGGAAACAAACCACCACTCTATCAATTATTGAGAGGGTGGTTGGTGGATAATTTCCACACTGGGGGCCGGCGAAAACTGAATTTCCGCTTCATGTGACATCACCCCAGGCCACATAGCGCCGGAACATTTTAATAGAGGTTTCGGCACTTTGATCTTTGACTATTTTGAAATTTGTAGCCCTGATAGAGGTACATGTGAATATGCAGACATATACTTGATCGGGGGGAGAGTTATCTCCTGATGTTATAATATCCCCAGTATAGTCCTCACCATTGACCTCAATTGGTTTTAGGATCTCTCCATCAGCGGGAAGTTCAGGGGACTAGGAGACTAGTCTACACTCAGATCTATTAAATTTAATTAAAGATTTGAGGTAATATTTGACTGCCTGTCTACCATGATGTATCCAAAATTTACACCTGATATCGGCTAATATTGTAGCCATTCCGCCATGTAATGAGTTCCTATGATATTCTTCCACCAACAATTTAGTAAGATGATGTCGTTTGGGAATTAGTATGGGATGGCAGGTGGTATTTGAAAGATCAGCTTTCAAATTTCGTCCTCGACATCTAATTATGCCCTCATGATCTAGGTACAGACCTAATAATTTGGTCAATTTGTTCCTATGGGGGCTGACTGAATCCAAAAGCTGATATTCCTCAGGAAATACCTGCTTTTGTATTGTTCTGATCCAAAACTTCATAAAGTCAGAGCTATCCCTTTTAATGGATTTGAAGACTAAATTAGTAGTCTTGATTAGTTTGCTCAATAAGGAAAACCTTTCTATGTCTATCACAGGATCTGGGATCAATTCAGGTTCCCTTATTATATCTACAGCTATGTCTGACTGAGTGGAAACCTGTTTAGGCATAATATTACACTCGTTCAGCAAGGTAGGGCCTTTAAACCATAATCCTGTGTTTAATTTGAGAGTATTATTTCCTCGCGACACATTATTATTAGGATTTTCATTAGTGGCGATGTATTGATTATGAACTGGAATACCACTTTCCTCTACAACTTCACTAATTGGTGTGGGCAAGAAAGTGGTTCCAATTTTGGTAATTAATAGGGGCTGTGCATGACTAGGAATACTCTCCTCTTGTTTGGCTTGGTGAGTATGTGGGATGGGTCCCATTATTACCTCACCACCAGCACTGGTGAACATTGAGACGTTATGTATTTTGATGGCCTTCCTTAGGTAACGCCCAAAATAATCAGCGCCTATTATTAATTGGAAGGGACCATCAACGTCTTTGAAGGTATTACTAACTAGTTTAACACCATTATCCCTCAGCATTTCAGCTGTGTCTTTTAGTCCATTAACAGTTAAACTGATACCAATATTATTAACTACTACAGCAGCTACCCTACATTTATATCTTCCTAATTGGACTAGGGGTTGAACTACGTAAAAGGTTTGAGCCTCTTTATTGGCAAGAAAACCTGACATGGCTAAATTCACTTTATTAATTATGGGTAGTTGTAATAATTCAACTATCTCCCTACTTATGAAGGATATTTGTGCACCACTGTCAAACATCGTCTTTACATTGACTGCATTACCATTGTGGCTGACCTTCAATTTTGCAGTAGGAACAGCTACTGAACTACTCTTATTAGTGACTGCCATCTTAACTACTGTAGGGTCTGGGTTATTATCATTGTTAGGACAAAGAGCGATGTTATGAACAGATTGTTTACATTTCCTACAAGTTCTTAAGTTTATAGGGCATGCATTTGAAGCATGTTTACCACGGAGACAGGTTAGGCAATTACCAAGGCTCATTAACCTTTCAACTCTCGTGTAACAATCTGAATAGATATTACATGTGGAGGGTGGATGTTCCCCTTCACATAAGACACAATTTATTATTCGTACTTCACTAATAGTAGCCCTGGAATTAGGGATTGTATCTTTTATTTGAGTAAGTCTTAGTGGTTTACTGGTAGGCTGAGAAGTTTGAATCTTAATTACAGGCTGCTTGATTTGCGTAAATCTAACAGGCGCAGGATAAATACCCACTAACGAGGGATCTTTAAACTCTAAGGGTGGCTGATACAGCGGATTACCCTCAAGTGTAACAATCTTGATCTCCCTGTGGGGGTGTTCCTGCTCAATACCTTGCAAATTTTGGGTTAAAGAAGCTTTAGCTGTTGATGGAATATGAGCACACTCCAGTAATCCCTCGTATTCAATTACTTTATCGAGATATCTTTGACACTGTTGTTCATAATTGATCGTACATTGGTGAATCATTTCTTTATCCCCAGCTTGTCTTAATTGAACTTCATATAGGAAGTAAGCCTCCTCATATTTTTCCCATTGCTCATTTAACAATGGTAGACCTGTCTTTAAATTAATTAATAAAATCAATAGGTATTGCCTTAATTGTGTCCTCACACTTATTATATATTCGTGTGAGCATTGCTAATTTAGCCGATAATGAATGCTTAGCTAATTTCACCATGATTTAGTTAATAACTAAGTCAAATAAAATATTGAATGCAAGATTACGTCACTAAAAATAATTGCTACCGTAGTTGATAATTAATCATTATATCCTAAGAGGTGGTAGTGCCTGCTCGGCCTTACAAGACGCGTAGCAAGGTGTGAATAATTTCAACCACCACAACTAACTACGTAACCTCTGATGTTATCTACCTGGCGTATGGTAGTTGAACGGCTGTTGAATCGTTCTCGACGCCGCAAAACACCTTCCCTCCGCTCTCATAACCAGCGGTTGTGATAGGCTGATAATTACGCCTCACAATGACCACTTCGAGTCACATGAACATCAATATTCCTCACTCGGGGCACCAATGTGGGAGTTTGTCACATACATATATTTAATTTGAGGTCTTACCTACACTACCCTCCCGAGTTTCACGCTATGCGAGTTTCGCGATCCTCGAGTTTCGCGCTGAGTCCTAAATTCTTATCATCCCGACTTTCGCGCATTATATCCCCGAGTTTCGCTTTTTTTTTTTTTTTTTTTTTTTTTTTTTGGTGTGTGTTTGTGCCTACAGCGCCGTTAGGCAGTGACCTCCAGGAGTGGGATGGTAGACCCTGGATATTAACTTGAGGGCTGTGATGGTTGGCCCTCGTCCGTGGTGGCGCAGACAGAATTTCTATAGTGACGCCTGTGATTAGAGGCTCATGCCGCCCCCTGTATCCTCTGATGCACTCGCAATCGAAGGTAAAGCTAATGGGCAGCATGTGGGTGTTCTTAGGCCACTCAACAGTGCAGAGAAAGATTTTAAGTGGATTTACAGCCCTCATCAAGGATCGAACTCGGATCACCGAGAACGCCACTCGGAAACTTCTTCTTCTTCTTGTGACCTTTTCTGCTTAGTATCACTTTGTAGGTCGTTTGTCAAGCTCGTGCTCGAGCTTGACATATATCTTGACGCTAACCACTCTGCTACCGCCTCCACATAAGAGACGTACGGGACACATCTTCCTTCCTTCCTGCTTAGTATAGTATAATAATAGGCTTAGTATAGCTGTATGTAGTTTTGCTTTGTTTTTTTCCATTTGTTTGTGTTTTTCTCTACAGGAACAGCCGGTGTCCGATAAGATGGGTAACACCTCGAAATAAGTAGCACCTTACCTTACTATTTACCACAAATACTCCTTTATAAGTGATTAACCATGACGTGTGTGGTACTGTGTTTCTGGAGGTACTGGAGGAGACAGGAGAGAAGAGAGAAGGCATTGTGACAGTGTTATTGTTGATAAAAACTGTCACACAACCATCAGCTGACAAGATATGTGTCAGGACTCACTAACTCAGACCAAAACAGCATCCGCTGGGTGACTCCCAACTTAAGCTCAATCTCAAGCTCCTCTCCTCCTTCCTCTTCTCTACGGTAGTGTTGCCGAAGCCACCACCCCGGAGGCGGGTCACAAACCCTAGGCTAACATCCAGTACCCATTCACTGCTGGGTGGACAGGGGCTTGGGGCATTTTCAGGATATTTTTTGGGGGAAAAAGTGAGTCTTATAAGCTGTAAAATACGGTAGGTACACAGCCCTCAAGTTAACCTCCAGGGCCTACCATCCCACCCCTGGAAGTCACTGCCTAACGGCGCTGTAGGCACACACACACACACGCACACACACACACCACACACACACACAAAAAAAAAAAAAAAAAAAAAACTGACTAAATAAGCATTTGTACAGGGTTTATAATACCCAGTTTCGCGATCCGTGAGTTTCGCGCTATGCCTCCGAGAAGAAAGCAGGCGCGAAACTCGGGAGGGTAGTGTATACAAAAACCATCGTCTATCTCATCCTGACACAATACCCCAACTAGTCAACTAACTAGGATGCTTATCGGTGGATAGTAGGGTTGAATTACGTAGGCTTGATTAATACTGCATGACTTGTGATCCGGTGGACGCCGTGATCGAGGCCGAACGTGAAGGCGAAGCGGAGGGCGGAAGCGGTGCTTTGATATGGCGTCAGGCGGGTTTTCATAACCAGTTATCTTGACGCGGCGGATATAATCACTTGTGTCGTATTTTAACACGTCCTATTGTTTTAACACTTATATGTACAAAATGAACGTATGTACAAATCTCTTCATTATAATCAGAGAAGAGATGTTAATCCCGTGAGGGCTGGAATTAAACTAAATTTCCATGGGTGGAGCGGGCAGCGGCCATCACAAATTACACGTGTCACCTTTCAGGTAGTGGCAGGTGGACCACCACAATTGGTGCAAATTTAAAGGTCGGCGGCCAATGACCGGTCGCTCCAAATTAAGGTGCAAATGCTTAATAACCACTGGGAAGTAATTTATATTATCCCAGTACTTATCATTTACTTAAATTACCTTAAATTATACCCATTACCATTATAATTATATATATACATCCCATACGCTCCCCTATGATGAGCGGACAATACCTCCCTCACAAGGGGGGAAGCAAACCCCCACTCTACCAATTATTGAGAGGGTGGTTGGTGATAATTTCCACATATGTAAAAACAAAACAATTTCTGTACATTTTGGTATGTGTTTGGGTGTATTTCGGTATATTTCGGTATTATGAGTTTATCTTAATATCTAAATACACCCAAAACACGTTTTATATAGTTATGTATTATGTCTCTTGATACCATATTTTAGTGTATTTTGGTATTAAGAGACATACACCATATATATAAAACCATACATCAATGTGTGTGTGTATTTGAATATTATGCATTTTATTCAGACATAGTCTTATTCCAGCTACCCATGGAGCACAGTGGGGGAGTTTCTTGGTGCGGGAGGTGCTATAGGTGTGGCACATTCCTCATGGATCAAGGCTGAAGATCAGGTAATTATATTTTTAATGTTATATAAAGAAGGGTCTTATTACAATTTTTTTCTATTTAATATCTGAAATGTACAGTACTCTACAGCAAATTGGTGTTATTAATTGAGCCTCTTTTTGTTATAAGTTGCAATGTCAAATATGATTTCATGACTTTAATGTGTGTTATCTACAGGTCATGTATACCGTCTCCCTTTTCGAACAAATCGTTTCACGAACAGAATTTCAAACTCAAAATTGCACCGGTTGTCGTACGATAACTCGATTGCCGAACACGCTACTCGGCAACTGTGCGCGTCATTGGCGTCAGTCACGCCGCGGCCATCACTTAGTAAACATCCGCTATGAACTGTTCTTTGATTTTGATGATTTTTCTTGTGTTGTGCATTATTTCGGTATTATTTTACACTTGGACTGAAACTCCCTACCGAAGATAACTAAAGTCGCCAGGACAACTTTTGTTTTGATTTACAGACGGGTGGTGGCGTTAATACTTACATTTGTACATCCATGATTTCAGGAAGGTTAGAAGGGGCTATCTGGAGAGTCTGTGTCATTTTGTGTCTTCATCTGTGTCATATTATGGCTATAAATGAACAAATTACAAAAACATCACCAGAGGGGCGACCAACACTAAGGTATGTTTTGAGTGTCCTTCCGCCGTCGTCGTCGGCCGAAAAAAAACGAGTAGCGAAATTTGAAACCGTATATACTTGCAGATACATAGCATAAAACAACACTGAAACAGAGTAGATTATACAGTCATGATATAAACTACTGTGTATCATCTTCAGTGGCACATACACATCAGTAGTGATGCTATAATTCGTAATATTTGGCAGGTGGCGACATTATTGCAGCTGGCGACTAAAGTGATCTATGGTACACAATTGGGAGTCTGGTTTCTGTTTACCTTATTGGATTCTAGGAAACATTCTCTCTATGGGCTTCCATCTCAAATCATTACTTTTGGATATAATGACATGTTGTTTATAGGGAGGAGAGACACAAGGGTTTACGAGCGCCTCACTCTTCTTACTCTTGTGACCTGCATCGCCTCTGTCTTCCCTTACTGCGGATTTATTTAATGCAGATTTAGCCTTAGTTAGGAGTTTAAAGCATTAGATTAGATTAGGTTAGGTTAGGGACTCAAAAGGGGGGGGGGGGGGGAGGGAGTTAGTTTAAGTATCATTTCTGTAAAAAAAAGTCTACATTTTGGGGGTCAGGAACGGATTAATCCATTTTATATAGTTTCTTATGGAAAAATGTGTTTCAGTTTTAGAACAATTCGGTTTTAGAACAACTTTTGGGAACGAATTAAGTTCGAAAACCGAGGGCATGTCTGTGTATATATATATCCAGTAAAACCCTTATAACTCGGCACTGTATAACTCAGAATTTGATATAACTCGGCAAGGCAAAGACTTTTTTTTTTTTTTTTTTTTTTTTTTTTTTTCTTCTTTACATCTATGCCTATAGCGCGTGTAGGCAGTGAGCTCCAGGGGTGGGATGGTAGGCCCTGGAGGCTCACTCGAGGGCTGTGATGGTTGGCCCTCGCCAGTGGTGGCGCAGGCAGGATTCTTATAGTGACACCTGTAATTAGAGGCTCATGCCGCCCCCCTGTGTCCTCTCATGCACTCGCAGTCGAAGGTAGAGTTAATGGACAGGGCATGTGGGTGTTCTTAGGCCACTCGATGGTGCAGAAAGATTTCAAGTGGATTTATGGGTCTCACTCAGGATCGAACTCGGGTTTTCGAGAACGCCACTCGGTGACGCTAACCACTCTGCTACCGCTTCCCTAGATTGCATCGCTTGGTTTTCACTCGGTATATCATGCCCTCACAACCTCTTGTGTGAACATGTAAACAGAAAGTCGGCAAAAAATAATGTATCTCAGCATATTGCTGTTTATAACTGCATCTCTTCGCTTACACTCGGCAAAGCCTTAGTCGCAATAAAGTAGTATTTTTGTCCTTTTGACCTTTCCTGCAGGCTCAGGCTCTTCAATTTCATTGAAGTCTCCCTTCCTGCTGGAGACACCCTTGCGTGATGGAGCTGACATCTTGAAATACAGTACTGTATGATGTAATCCCAAAACACGTAAACTACGTGGCAAAGTAAAGCAAAGGTCAGGAACCAGCGCGTAGGCTGTCAGCTGCTGAGCCGTGTTTATGTCGTCCAAGCACCGTCTTGGATACGAATTCCGTTCTTTGTCGAAATTAAAAAAGGATTGGTTTCTGCTTAAAAAACAACAAGCTTGGTAGGAGCCGAAATAATAATCAATGCAAAACATTGCAAACAATATCACAAAGTAGTATAACACACATTTCAGCAAGTGTTATTGGATTGGGATTCGTAATCCAAGACGGTGCTTGGACGACAAAAACACGGCTCAGCCTACGCGCTGGTACCAGACCTTTGCTTTACTTTGCCACCTATTTTACGTGTTTTGGAATTACATCATACAGTACTGTATATCAAGATGTCAGCTCCATCACGCAAGGGTGTCTCCAGCAGGAAGGGAATGGAATTGAAGAGCCTGAGTCTGCAGGAAAAGGTGAAAGTACTGGCAAGGATGGGTGCAGGTGCGTCCATGCGTGCTATTTGTGCTGAGTTTGATATCAAATCCAGCACATTCTACCCGTTCACTGGTAAGTGTAGTTTTTATGCTTTAACAATATTTTTTTTTTTTTTTTTTTTACCCATATCAGAGGAGGACATTGCATAACTCGGCAGATTGAATAACTCGGCAAGGGCCAGAGCCCCTATCGTGCCGAGTTATAAGGGTTTTACTGTATATATATATATATATATTATATATATATTATATATATATATATATATATATATATATATATATATATATATAACAATGCAAGACGCATACAAGAACAACAAACCCAACTTACCTTTTACGAGAATATTATTCAGCAACCACCTGAAAAGAAAAAATATGAAATTAACAAAAAGTTCAAATAAATAAATAAAAATAGAATATTCGCATCTCAACATTATTCACAAGTAGAAGGTAGAATTACGAGCAATTATCATGTATTAGAAAAGCCTTCTACGACAGGTAAGTTCCTTTGAGGTACCTCAGCAATCTTCACCCTCGATGGCAAACAGTAATAAAGTCCATTCTCATGGAAATATTTTTGGTTAAGGTCTGGTATTTGCTCTTCCTATCAAAACAGTGAACATGATCAAATATTCAACAAGTACGAACATGCACAAAACAAATCACGAAAGAAAGAAACAAAAACAGCAAGGCAGGCAGACAGCCACCCACCTGTCTCTCCCTCATCTTTATTTCCCCTTTCTCAACTCTTAATTCTTCATTTTGTTTACTTCTACTTTTGTATATAAGTGCGTGAGTAGAGATAGAAGCATATCAAAAGTCACCGACCGCGTGTTGTAAATGCAGCACAGCACAAGGTGAAATGACAATATAGACTAGGAATATTATGTGAAAAGGGGCCCAGAAATTACATGAGGGGTAACGGTTTGTTACAAGCTATCACCCATATTAGGATTGAACCATGACACCTCCTGAGCAATATTAGCCTGGATGACACTTGATATTTTGATTTGGGACCTCACAGTGGGTTATTTTGTGAAAGAGGTCAATCGCGAAATATCAGATTTTCTCGCAAATACAAAAATGTCAATAAAATGACCAATACTGCAGTTACAAACTTATTTTTGGTGTCAAAATGAGCAGAATAACAAGCTATATTGTAGAAATATTAGTTTATGCTATAGAATTGAGAAATGTTAAAAAGAATGGCAAAAACTACTGTAATGGATTCCTAATCCTTTGAATCCTTTATAAACGATAGACGTATCGATATAACTACACACACTGGGGAGTGATATATGGTACTGATATAAGTCAATTAGAAAGTTCACATCCAGACGTCTACCAACAATTCATGGATGGTGACTTCGTTGTGAAATCAACACGCAAGAGCTTCAACTAAATTAGCACTGATCTTGCACTGGAGCACATCAACAAAGCCGGGAAAGTCGCTGGTGGTCTGATAGGAATAACTCGAACAGACAGTGCAAGGGACAAATGGTGCCCGACATACAACGAGCGAAGCCGAATTGTTGACGAAACCACTTCAATGTTTGGCATGGCAATCGATGACACCGAGTATGCACCATCTGCGTACAAAGATGTCGGTCCAGCAAGAATAAAGAGGGACAGAGAAGATGTTCAAAGGCTACAGGAAAAGTTATCACGATTCACAATATTTGAAATGTAAGAGCAACGCAGGCGACGAGTTGACCTGTCTGATGACAATGGATCTTGCCCCTGAAAACATCAAGAACGCTTTACTGACTGCTGAAACCCATGGAGAATCAAAGATCAAAGAATTTGTGGAATCACGGATTTGCAAACAAGACGTCGGCTTTCATGTAAAATTGAAACAGTCACAGAGTCCTACACTGACGACAATGTACATTAGGGTGGATCCAAATTTCCATCTTTTGAATTTTTAAATGGCGAGGCATAGGTTTTTTGCTTCTGTTGACACACACTTCACATGCAAATTTTAAAATTTATATTTGAATGTAAAGACGTGTCACCAAGCCATCAAAGTTTAGCAATGTTTTGTGCATGTACGCTTTGTACGTTAGGACACTATTCTGAGCAGGCTATGTTTTCTACATCTTTTTAATTGAGTTTTCTGTTAATTGTTCTTGCAATACTTTACTATATTCTCACAATTTACATTATATGAATATACAGAACTAATATCTCTCTCTCTCTACAGACCAAAGCACGAGAAATTAGCAATATGATGGCGAAGAACTTGAAAGTGAAGCATGTTACTAGAAGTGACAGTGAACAGTATTTAGACAACCTGAAAGACTCAAACATAACTGTTTACCCACTTATAAGGACATTATGAGACATTACTTTTATGAAACAAAGAATATCAAAGAGGAACAGAAATGTGAAAAAGAACCAGATGTGCAGATTGTTTCAGGAAGAGTAGCTCAAGTGGTGATTAGTATTTGGAATTCAGCATCTATCCCAACATATAACTTGTAGTCAGTAACAGACAGAATCTCCAGATACCATAGTGCATATAGAAACCAAATCTTAAAGATTCCAAAGAATCGAATGGATAAAAAATCAACAAAAGCAAAGATACGAGATTTGCTGATTCAAGTCTTAAATTGTTTGACATAGCAAGTTGCCAGTGTGTAGATGTAGAACATTGCCTTTGTCCACAAGAAATTAGAATTCCCAAGGCAGAACGAGAGTTTCTGAAAGACCAGCGAAAGCAACGGAAAATGTATATATCTACTCTGGATAAGGCAGAGAGCCAAATTACAGAGGAAGCAAGACAGAGAGCAGAAGCTTAAGACAAAAGTAGAGGTGTATGAAAACTCCAAGAAAAGGAAGTTTCAATCAACTGAAATAGAAGACATGCTTGACTCTGGCAGTGAAGAGTCAGTGGACATGGATTATGATAACCCAGGATTGAAACCTAACCCAACAAAGTCAACACAAATGCGAACTCCTTTGAGAACTGTTGCTAGAGAGTGTGACAGATACAGCTTGTCTGATAGGGCAGATGCAGCAGTAGCAACTGCTACCCTACAAGATATGGGCCTCATAAGCAGCACTGACAGTACCAACGTTATCGACAGGAACAAACTGAGACGAGCTAGATCCCAATGTCGTTCTGAAGCAATGGCTGAAAGTGGAAAACAAGACGAGGTTACATCTCTATATTTTGATGGTAGAAAAGATTTGACGATTACGCAAGATAAATTGAAGGATGGTGTTTATCACAGAAAGACTGTTACAGAGGAACATATTGTTATCCTTGCAGAACCAGGACAAATATTTTTAGGGCATGTGACACCCAAAGATGGAACAGCCAAATCAGTAGCTGCATCAATTCAAATGTTTTTGAGTGACTACAATATTGACCCTGGGAAACTTCTAGCTGTGGGATGTGATGGCACAAACGTCAACACCGGCTGGAGAAATGGAACAATTAAAATTTTGGAGGATCATGTAGGACATGCATTACATTGGTTTGTGTGTCTTTTGCACTGCAATGAACTGCCACTGAGACACTTCTTTCAAGAACTAGATGGAGTAACTCATGGACCAAGATCATTTATGGGACCAATTGGAAAAGAGCTTCCCCACTGTCAAAATAAACCAATTGCAAATTTTCATCAAATAAGATCTGCTATGCCACAACTGGACGATGAATGTACATTGTTAAGGATCTCAGTGATGACCAGAAATACATGTATGAAATTTGTTTGGCGATCAGAGATGGTCATTGCAGTACTAGTCTGGAAGCTAGGCAGCCAGGAAAACTCTGCCATTCTAGATGGCTAACAATGGCAAATCGAGTATGCAGGCTATATATATCTACAGCTCATCCGTCAGAGAGTCTTGCTAGGATAACAGAGTTTATTGTTAAGATATATGCACCAATATGGTTTACCATTAAGTCAAATCCTAATTTTCACAGTGGTCCACAGCACATTTTCAAGATGATTGAACTAACTAAAGAACTGTAAGACAATGAGCGGAAAATGATACATGCAGTAATTCAGAGAAATGCCTATTTTGCACACAATGAGAATTTGCTAGCAGGAATGCTTTTATGACAAGGCGCCACATATTCGAGAACTGGCATGTAGGAGGATCATGAGAGCCAGGAAGGAAGAACCCCAAAGAAACGCACCTTCCAAGTACCAGAACTAAATTTTGAGGCAAGAGACTATATTTCAATGATTGATTGGAAAGTTGTGTATGAACCACCTCTAACCAAAGGAATGTGTGAGTGTATTGTTTGAAACATTCGTGACAAATGTTGCCTCGCCACCAAAATATCCATGTCACACTCAAGCCGTGGAGCGTCACATCAATCTTATGACCAAGGCTTCAAAACATGTGATTGGAAACAAAAAAAAGAGATGGGTATGTTAAAGTACAGATTGAATCAAGACAACTAATGCCCACATATAACACAAAGAAAGACTACAAATCCTAAGAAAACAAATGCCTACTGGATGGGAGGATGGGATGGGCATGGTGTGGGTCCATGCAGCTTACCTCCTCGTGGTGGACCTGGGTAGAGTGGACTATAAATTATGTATTTATGCAAATATAATTAAACATGTTTGCTTCAAACTCAAAATAGGCCAAAGGCCTTAAATAATTAAAGTTCACTCGAGCTGAAAGCTGCACACATCACTTTCTCTAATGGCAAAAATGTTGCATCTAATATTAAAAAACAAGTTGATGGTGACACGTCTAAATATCGACATAAAGTTAATATTTTAACAATAAGTTTATCTCATTACCATGCACACAAATACACCATTGCCGATTCAAGTTCTATGAAAAAAAAAAAAATCATGTGTTTTCACTCCACCCTAAATTGTACACACTAGAAACGAGGAAGGATGCTAGTTAAAAGGGTCAAACCATCAAAGCAGACAGGCTTCTGTTCCAGCGGCTTCTTGTGGCACAGGACTACGGACGTGATATAGACCTTAAGACTTCCGAGTCATGAACTAACACCGGTACCACTGTCATTGGCAAACACAGCAGGACGCCTACGTCCTACGAATAAAGCTGCGCTCGGGAAGATCTTGGAGGATGGAGTAACTGTTGAGGTCCTGCCAAAGTCTTCGCTTAAGACATGTTTTATCATAGATGGTCAGGCATTGGTACAAGCCATTGGAAAACCAACGGGGGCAAAGTCATTTGGAGATCTGGCTGATGTCTTCAATGCATCAGTGTTCAGTCATTTCAATGAGCACTGCTCAAGAGTCGATGTGGTTTTCGATCGATATCGTATCACATCAATCAAGTCTGGGACCCGGGAAAGGAGAGAGGGGCGAGTACGTTCTATCCGGCGCAAGATCGACAGCAGAGAGATTCAACTCCCTGCCAACTGGAAGCAGTTCATGGACTTACCAGAAAACAAGGCAAAGCTTACCAAGTTTCTCAGCGATCAAATGATGTTGGAGGCAAAAAAGAGCCGACCCACTTGTGAGTAGATCACTGCAGGTGGGTTTGAAGAAGAAACAAAAGTAGCATCGTCACAGGGGTCTGATGTTGAACAGCTGCAATCATCTCACGAGGAGGCCGATACACGTATAATAGTGCATGCCAAGGCGGCCTATATAGATGGATACGAACGGATCATAGTCTCGTGCAGGGACACCGACGTATTGGTACGGCTCACACACTTCGCGGGACAATTAAATGGAGAACTCTGGATGAGAACTGGCACAAGGCAGGAACGGTGTTATGTAGCTGTGCACGACATACAGTTGACACCGACCATGCAGCGTAACATCCTGGTGTACCATGCGGTTACAGGATGTGACACAGTCAGTCAACCTAGTGGACACGGGAAAAAGACGACATGGAAGGTATTCCAGCAACACGGAGCATTGATTGATGACCTTGGACGTGGCACGCTGTCAGAATCCACCATACGGAGTGTGGAAGAGTTCTTCTGCCGCATTTACTCACCAGCTTCGGACGAAACTAACATCAACGATGTGTGATACCGCATGTTTCAAAAGGGCACCAAAGACCAAGAAAAGCTTCCGCCAAGTCGAAAATGTCTTGAACAACACATCAAACGAGCACACCACCAGGCTCAGGTGTGGTTCCAGGCAGATGTACCAATCCCTGAAATCGAGTCGCCCATTGGAAGTGGATGGTACGAGGATGCTACGAGGAGACTACACCCACACGTCAGTGTGGACGATCCTCTGCCAAACGAGTTCACAGACATAGTCTGCTGCAAGTGCAAAAATTGTGCAACTTCCAGATGCTCTTGTAGGGCCAAGAACTTGAAGTGCATAGCTGCATGTACCTGTAATAACGGAGTGTGTCACAACCCATACAGTGTGGCAATTGAAACGGACTCTGAGTGACTTAAACACGACATTCTTTCATTTCATTTCATGTACATTTCATGGTGTGTGTGTAGAGCAGTGGTCCAGAGAGCTCCGGTCCGCTGACTCCTGTGCGGTTTTTCGCTATTGAAGAACTACTTGTTAAGTGCTATCCACGCATCAGTCATGGTTAAATCAGTAGCGGATCTCCGTCAAATGCAACGCAATCAGCTGTCAAAGATAAATAAGGATGAGCTGATTGAAGCCATTCTATTAATGCCGGAGTCCCCTAGTGACGGCAGTTTGCAAGTAGTGACGGTGCAGCTGAATACCCTAGTGCAAGAAATCAGCGAGCTCAAAAATGCCATACAATCTCAGAACAGTGCAATGAATATAAAGATAAATGAACTACAGTCTCAAGTGAATACACAGGGAGAAATAATAAGAAACAACAACGCTTCCTGGAGGTGATTGACAGGAAAGATCGTGAGAGTAACGTCGTCATTCTGGGCGTTCCAGACGAGCATGAAGCCCTCGACGGAGCCACCACAGACGATGACAAGTTAACGAAGATCTGGGAAGTACTGGGGCTGCCAAAGGACGTGACTACGCTTCGTAGACTCGGCAATGGGAACACCAGGAATCAAGAAGACAGGAAGCGACCGATTTTAGCTACTCTACCAACAAGAAATTCTCGTGATGCTATACTTGAAAAAGCTAGTGTTGAAAACATCGAGCGATAGTTACAGCCACATTTATATCAAGAAAGATGTTCACCCTAGTGTAAGGGAAGAGTGGAGAAGACTGCGAAGCGCGGACAAATCCGAGCGAGAAAAGCCAGAGAACGTGGGATGTAACATTCGTCTAGACACAAGAGAACGGAAACTTTATAAGGACGGAGTCGTAGTGGACAGTTGGAGTTTGCAGGGGTTTTAGGGCTAAAGGAGATTAAAGAGCTGAAAATAATATCCTGGAACATAAACGGTGTCAAAACTAAATTGGAAAAAAGTGAAATAGAAAAGCTTCTCGTAGAGTATGAAGGGATTGGGCTGAATGAGGTCAAAACCCTCTTGCCTATTAATTTTCCCAGTTATGTTACATTCAGGAGTAAGCACGTTGGAGCAGGTCATAGGGGTGGAACAGCAGTGTTAATTAAGAACTACCTAGCCAAGTGTGTCAGCAGTTTTTGATACCATTGTTGTGGACCGGGTTTGGGTGCAATTTCGAAATGCACCGAAAATAGTTTTTCGGCTTTATATACGTTCCTCCAAGTGATTCACAATATTTACTCACAGAATCATTCGCTGCCATCCGAGTCAAGTTAAGAAACAGGTACCTGGATAAGGTTTTTTTGTTTTTGTTGGCGATATGAACACTCGGTTCGGGGGCAACGGGCGAGACATTCTTCCACTAATTGAGATTCCAAACAGTGCATGTACTCTTACCCTAATTTTGATGATGATGTTAATATTGCAAATGGTAATGCACAGTTTGTCTACAATATGTATAGGCAAAATTATTCGTTGTCAATAACTTGAAAACTGTAGTTAACTATTACCCAGAAAGAAAAAACATTCCGAAAAAAGGTGTGTGGGTATCAGAGCTAGACATTTGTGCTGCGTCACCAGATCTTTTAAACTGTATCGTAATTTCAGAGTCCTGTCAGATGAGCACCTCCATCCGATCATGCACCGGGTGTCCTTTAACATCTCAATTCGGGAAAAATAGTATGGAGTGTGCCCTTAGAAGGGAAATCTGTTCTAGGAGATCACGTAGCGTGTCACAGCGGGTTTTTCTCAAAAAACCCGGTTCAAAAAACCAATTAGGTTTGAGCGAGTAGACCCCAATGAAGCTGTCCGAAACGTTAAACAACAATTAAGTGTACCGAGACTAATGAGGATGTGAACCTTCTCAGTAATAGTGTCACGAACGCTCTGTATGAATGTTTTGAAAAATTGTCAGATAAAGAAAAGTGAGATAGAAAATACTGATGATGTTTAACAAGGTGGGAAAGACTATTAAATGAAGGGAATGATGCCAGTGGTGTGGAAAGCCATTGATTGGGGAGGAAATTTATTCCAGAAATGAAGCAGAGCATGCAGGGAAAAAACCATCAGACGAGGAATTCAAAAACCTTTCGAGCGTATACTGAACCCAAAAGGGGCGGTACTGATGTCCTTGACCGAAGCGACCATCCAACAGAAGTTACGATTCCCCTTTTGGATGACACTATTACGATTGAAGAAATACATTGTCATTTTAAGGAAAATGAAACCTGACAAGTCGTGTGGCCCAGACGGGATTTGTCCTGGCATCTTGTCATTCCTACCTATTGAATGGTATTTAGTACTAGCTACTTTGTTTAATAATGTCTTCTCCATTTGTGTATACCCATCCTCTTGGGTCAGAGTAAAACTATGCACTATTTTTTAAGAAAGGTGAAAAAGAATAATACAAATAACTATAGAGGTATCAGCATTATTAATTGTATTACGAAGCTGTATGACATGATTTTGTACGAAAGGTTAAGTCAGTGGTTTATCCCATTAGAGAGCAGGCTGGGGCACAAAGGAAACAGAGCTGTCTCGAACACATAGTAACGCTTTCGTCCTAACAGATACGGCTCGGCGAAGGAGACAACTTTAATTTTGTGACTTTTGTAGACTTTACTAAAGGCTTATGATTTAGTGAACAGAGGAAAGCTATTTCAGGTGTTAAGAAATTAGGGTGTGGGATGGTAATGATGGGAGCATTGATGAGTATGTATTTTTAAAATGAGAGTATTATAGGTACTGCTATTGTCATGCTACACTGGGTCTTAGGCAAGGCTTTCCCCCACTTCCTGTCTACTCTTTATTGTCTACATTAATGACCTGATTAAATCACTAAAAGAAAATAGCCAAATGACGGATTTCTGGAAAGGTTACCAGTCTGGTATTAATGGACGATACTGTATTATTAGCTACCACCCGGGACACCATGTTAACCAAAGTAAAGTTATTGGGAGAATATTGTAACCAATATAAAAATGATAATTAACTCCGACAAAACTACATTTTTTGTTATAAAAGGCACCGCGGCAGACCGACAAACCCCTGCACGTGAACTCTGTGGTGATCGATTTCTGCCAACAATATACTTACCTGGGTTCAGTGTTTTACCAGCGACGGGTCGGTGTCTTTGGCAGTCAAGTTACACGCGAAAGTTAAAATTGGTCATTTCTAAAGTATGTTTCCTTCGTAAATAAAAACAATGACATCCCTTTCATGGTGAAGCGGCGGGTGCTTGACGCGGCTCTAATGCAGCTCTATCATAAAGGTTTTTGAGTCGTGGGTGAACGCGGATCTAAAACCAAACACCAAAATGTACAACTGGGTAATTAAACAAATCTGGGTGTGGTAAGAACACCGCTAGTGGGTATTTGCTACGCCGAGGCAGGCTACCCCTCGCTCCCCGATCTAAAAAAGGTACAAACAACACAAATTCTTTTACAATATGTGGAGGGAACGTAATGGTATGGGTGATGATCCACTACAATTTGCAATCGTTACTGCAATACAGAGCAACAGCCCGGTGGGAAAAATTTGTCAATGAATTCATAGACAGAGAAGTACCTCATTGGGACACTCATGATAAATGTATATGAAAAAATCACTAGGGCCCAGTCATCGGATTTCACACCCTATAAAGACATAAATCCTATATTGGCAGTACATGCAGTGTTTAAAGGGGAGACACACGATTAAAGAACACTATCGGAGGGCATTTACACAGTTCCGGGTATCTGGCCATAACTTGTGCATCGAGACTGGCCGGTGGAACAGGCGCGGGCGCGGACGTCTCCCGCCCGAGGAAAGACTGTGTGAGTGTGGCCAGATACAGACGGAGCGTCATGTGGCCCAGCACTGCCCCCTCTCCCAGGGTATCAGGGAGGCCTACCAATTCACTACATTGGAAGATATTTTCTCGGAAAGGTTCACGAACCAGGTGCAGTGTAAAATACTCTATGAAATATTGGAAATATATAAGTAGTGGTAATAGATCTGTTTGATTTAGAATTATATGTTTAAATTGTTGTCTTATCTGTTCAGGATCCTTCGCTTGTTGTTTCATGTGTTTGTAGCTGTTCTTACGTTTAGTCATTTATAGTGGTATTTTATTGTCTTTAAATGCGATTATGCTATTTTAACTGCTAAAATTTACTTGGTGTTTAGCTAATTATTGTGTATAGGTTCTTTTTACTTTTTACTTGAAATGTTCGTATTTTATCCCCTTTTATTGCGAAAGTGGGATTTGTATCTATGTACATTATTTTAGTATTATGGGTAAGGTTGTTTTTTTCTTTTCTTTGTTTTGTTAAGTCTTCTTGTTTTGCAAATGTTGTTTTTTATGGTTAATATATGGACCACGGACCATGACAAAATTGCCGCATCGTATATTTGTATTTTTTGTGGTCAATAAATATCTAATCTAATCTAATCTACATGTAAACTTGCATATATGCAATGATGCGCCTTTTTCGTCCATTGTTCACTGTTGCGTTACTTACATTTTCACTAGCTGTATGTTATGTTTGTAATAAGTAATTAAATCTACTCATTATTATTGCATAAACCAATATTTTTACAATATAGCTTGTTATTCTGCTCATTTTGACACCAAAAATAAGTTTGTACCTGCATTATTGGTCATTCTATTGACATTTTTGTATTTTCGAGAAAATCCAATATTTCGCGATTAACCTCTTTCACAAAATAACCCACTGTGAGGTCCCAAATCAAAATATCAAGTGTCATCCAGGCTAATATTGCTCAGGAGGTGTCATGGTTCAATCCTAGCATGGGTGACAGCTTGTAACCAAACCGTTACCCTTCATGTAAAATTTTGAGATTATATTCCTAGTCTAATAGCAAGGGTGCTAAGGGAAGCAGAGTTAGGGAATTGTTGTCAAGGGAGAGTCATGCCACCTGCTGCAACATACAACAAAAAGGGTTAAAACCACTCATAAATCTCAAACTGTTGGGTCTTTTGCGACCTAAAACTTATTTTTCGTATAAATATACGGCCTGAAGAATGCTGGGCTGATCTCAGGAACAAACATGCTGCCCACGGGTGGCTAAGCCCATACAAATTTAAAGATACATAAATATTGTATGATAAGCAGTTGCTAAACATTAACAAACATGTCCTGATAGAACCAATTGCGTGAGTTAGTGTGTTGTACTGATAACATGACCTATGGATACAGAACGTGGATGTCAATTTGGCAGTGGCGAGCACTGTTTATTTGTGAATTTGTAAAAACCGGCAATGCTGGTAATAATAATAATAATAATAATAATAATAATAATAAAGAAAAATTGGCAGACATAAAACAATATGACACCTTATAGTACAATATTGATATAATTATCAATCGGACAGTGAGTTGGAAGAATTGAACTAAATCACAAATCAACTGAGTATGTGTCTGATCATGATTAATGTCAAAAGGGTTTTCTCAACAACATCTGACAAGGATCCACGCGATAATCAAGATATCATTGTAACACTGAACTGCAGGATAGGGATGTGCACTGGTATCCGGTATACCGAAATACCGGTATTTTGGCGTCAGTATTACCGGTATTTTGGCTCTCCGGTATCCGTATTAGCATTACATCGGTATACCGGTATCAGTATATTATTTGGTCGGTATTCGATTTCGGTATTAGTATTTTTTTTTTTTTTCTCGAAACAGACTCCTGACTACTACCAAGACCAAGAACTGACTAGTGACTACTCCGACTGCCGAGACACGTATGGTAGCGTAACGCTCATTGGCTCAGAATCTGAGGAGCGTGTTATCATTGGTCGGTTGCACCTCAGCTGACAATGTCACGCTGTGAAACCTCCCTCCCTCCCTCTACCCCTGAGGGTAGACCATCACAGAAAACGGACCATTACATATCACACAGGCGTCACTATAAAAATCTAGCCTAGCTCACATTTTCATTATTGCTATTATTATTATTATTATTAGTCTATTATTATTATGGTTATTATCATCATCATTTTCATTATTGTTATAATTATTATCATCCAAATTATTATTATTATTTTATTATTAATATAATAATTCAAAGTTATGTGTGTGTGTGACTGAAAAAACCCAATAATGTTATTATTTTATATATATATATATATATATATATAACTGCTCGTGTCTTCGGGACCTCCCTGTATATATATATTATCATTGTGATTATTGACATTGTTACCAATATTTTATCATTAAGATATTTTATAATTATTGTTAATATTCTTGTTTATTATTATTTTCATTATTATTATTATTATTATTAATATTATAATACCACTTTATAATCCTTATTAGTAGTGGTATCAATGTTAATTATAATATATATATATATATATATATATACACATGTATATATATATATAATATATATATTATATAATATATATAATATATAATATTATATATATATATATATATATATATTATATATATATATATATATATATATATTGGGGTGTCCCAAGATCATAGAGGAAAAAATGAACCATGTTTTTTTCACTTGCTCGTGTTTTACTTCTGTTTACACATGCATAAGAAGAGTTCCTGTGAAATTAGATGAAATTCGGAGAATATTTGGGGTCGCGGACAAACTGAACAATTTTTTTAATAACCTTCAAAACAAAGAAAACTCAAAACATCCCACAATTTTAGAAAGAACTTATAAGGAAACCAAAACAGAGTTTTCATTTTTTTCCATTCAAAAAAACCTTCTTTTAAAGGGTTTCCTTTCCTTCTTTTCCCGCCCCACAAGTTTCCGATGGTGGTGGACTAACTGGAGGAGATACTTCTCCTTGCGGCAGATTTCGTGGACCCCAGGTAGCGCTGGACTAGGGCGATGCCCCGCTCCGCGGCATCGTTGACCACTCGGAGGCCAAGTGCCCGTTTCCGAGCGTCCTTGAATCGGTCGTCCTCCTCCCACAATGCCGGGTCCTTTGCCAGGAAGCCCCTCGTCCGCGTCGAGTTTCTGAAAGAAGGACCGTGTCCTTCGAAGTGACGAAGGACGAGAGGGACGAAGACATCGTCATCTTTTTTCCCTCCAATCGCTTGAGTTCCTTCTTCGAGGCGGGCTTGTCCAATCCCTTGACCATCTGCTTCTTCTCCTCCACATCAATCCTTGAGTCGAAAAAGGCCATCCCGCGTTTTCCTGGGAAAACGTATCACATGTGGCGTCGCAGGGCTTGTTCTGCTGCCTTGGTAACGGTTTGGTCAGGGTATGTTTTGAGGATCTCGAGGAAGAGCACGTCGTTCAACGGAGTTTTCACAAAGATCGGTGCCTCATGCCATTGCTTGCAGTACACCAGAGCACGAAGAGGCCCACTCGTTCCACTCCGTCCTTTTCTCGCCCAGTCAGCGACAGCTGGGATTTCAGCGTCTGAAGCTTGAGGCAGTAGATGGCCTTGGCCATCCACCGGGCTTGACGGGCTTGATGGGCCATCCACCGGGCTTGCTCCAGGACGGCGGAATGGTTTGGCTGGACCTTCACCACCGGGGAAACAGGTAGGAGAGACGGAAAAGTTCTTCATAGTCCTCCCTGGGATGGTTCTTCAACATCAGAGCCCCCTTTTCAGGAAGACCAATGCGTCGTCCTTCAGCTTGCTGGCAGTGCCCATTGGTGCGAAGAACTCTACGAGGTCCTCCGATGTTTCCACCGTCTCTCTCTGCGAGGAAACCACGAAGGACCATCGATCACGGAGTCGTTAGAAGATTCCAATGTCAGAAACCCGAGGAAGAGCCGAGGGCTGGCTTTTGAAGATATCCTTGAGGATCACCTCGTGGACATGATGGCGGCAGGCCAACCAAAGCAAGCTTCGTCCGAGTTCTTGCTCAATCCGAATGCAAACACCTTGCACCATGCCAGTGTTCGAAGCCGTGGTGTCGAAACAGAAGGCGATGATCTTGTCCCTGACCCCCGCTTCGTCCACCTCCTTCAAGACCACTGCAGCCACGTTTCTGCCAGTCGAATCCGAGCTTGCCGGGACCCAAGAAGGAACTCGGCGTCGTCTTCCCCCGTGAGGAGGACGGCGATGCGGTCCTCCGTATCGCCAGAGAGGGACGGGAGGAGTTTCCGTCCAATGCAGGACCAACCTCTCAGGTATCTCCTGGTTCCGCAGTTCCACGATCTTCTCGGCGGCTTGCTCTCTCCCCGCAATTCGTGCTCGATGGACCGTGGGTCTTTTGAGACCGCCATACTCCCCAATGTCCATTCAAGACTTGAGCGGTAGCTGCGAACGTTGACGTTGCTTGCCGCACCGACAACTTCTCTCGATCCCAAGTTGAAATGAGTTAAGATCCTTCACGGAGATCGATGGCGACTGTTTGAGTTTTTTCCTCTGGCTTCGGGATCCATGGCCGGTGATGACGTCGTCCCCACAGGACTGCTGCTGCTGCTACTGCTTTGGCTTGGGATTTCCGCCCTTTCAGTCAGCCTGGAAATGTCGCTGTCCCTTTACGTTCCCGGGCCGCTTGAGTCCCAGTTCCGCGCTCGACCTGCTTTTCCAAACCCTTTTTCGCTGTCACGAGGGCAATTCCAGCCATGGGTGATTCCCCTCTGTCTTCTCTCTGACTCCGTAGGAACTCCTTGTCCTCGTCCTTCACGTCTGCCCGTTGGAGGGAGGAGTGTGCGAGGTCGAAGATTTCTTGGGGGTCTCCTTTGCAAAACTCCTCATCCATACGATGTTTCGGCCTGTCTTTGTTCTTGTTTCTTCTTGAGGTCATTTACGCCTTTACCAGCTTTGACAGCTTCGTGCCGGCGTGTATTACTGTAGTTGTCGGAATCCCGGCGCGCGACCAGAAGGGGAAACCTCCTCCACCACCGCCTTCCTGCTCCCGCTCGCCGTCCTTTCCCCATCTCCCGGTGGTGGTGGGAGAGCGGAGGAGGACCTGCTCCTTCGATGGTAGCCGGGGTCCGGTGATTTCATCGATTGGAGCCTTGTCGATCAGCCAAAGATTACTAGCGGCTCTTGTTGCCATGTTGATAACCTGAGGAGAAAAAAAGTGGAAATTTAGAAAAATCCTGAATTCGAGTCACGTCACCTAAATGTTCACTTTGTCGGGACCCTAAATATTACTCAATTCCCCAAATTTCAACGCAATACTGTTTTACTATGAGAGAACCGGAATAACACACGGCGTGCAACATTTAAAAACTTTTGCATTTTGGGACACCCTGTCTCGCTCCAATTTCCATCTTTGTGGCTTCCTCATAAGCAAAGGATGCATCATCTGCTGCAGCAAAATTTATGTACACCTATTTGTTTGTCCATTGTCCCCTCATAAATAAGACGGATGCGGCGAACCACACCATAAGCCTTGAAAATATCATGTATTGCTCTGTAAGACAAGGGTGGGACACATTGGACAGAAGCAAGGTGTCCAATGTAAAGTGCCCCTAGGGCCAGGACGTCTCTCAATCCCTGTCTGCGTCCCTTGAAAACGGGGGCCGCCAACCGGGGAGCTGAGGGGGAAGGGGCGGCTGCCTGCTTCGTGCCACGTCGGGCCTGGAAAGGCACCAGAGTGGCAATGTGAAGGATCCAATGGGAAAATGTCGAGGACAGCGGACGTCAGGGGGAGAGGCAGGCCGGGGGGAAATTTTTAGCTTGATACATAAACAAAATTACTTCATTTCCCCACGCCCCCACCCACCACGGAGCCCAACGAGGGGAAGCTGTCTGTTGGGGAAGGACCTCACCCAACAGCTCCAGGGGTAGCGGGGAAGTATACGCTTCGGTTGCCTAATGTGTGGTGGCAGCCGCGGGACCGATGCGGTGCCCACCAGGCAACCTCCGCTTGGCTCTAGCCAACGCATGACCAGCCGATTGATCCAGCGGGGCCACACTGGACCTCCCGTCTTACCCCAACCCCCTACCAAAGGAGCGTGTTGCCCACCGAAGGGAACTACAACCCGCCCCGCGGTGGACTCAACTCCCAGATAGAGGGGCGCGCGGGGAATATACGGGATGCCACGCACAGCAAACACGTGGGGAGCGAAGCGTGAAGTTTAAAAGGAAGAAGAAGCGTGAGACGGAAGAGAAGGGTCTCACCGGGCCTAGAACCGCCCTATGAAAGGAGAGAAACGGGGAGGAAGCATAAAGGCGACATCACCGGAAGGCTCCACCTCCCAGTGACGAAGGGGGGGCGCTTGGTCCACGAGGCCGACGGCCACCGAACCCAACAAAGGCAGGCAGGCCGCCAGAGTAGGTGATGCCGTCGACCACGCCACGTCTGACCCCGCCACCATGACAAGGTGACTCCCCACAGCGGGGTCTAAACTAGGAAAACAGAGTCATAACTAAAGAAGGACTTGTTCTTGATTATAAGTTTATTTCACACCAAAAAATGAACATAGACTTTATCTGAAAGAACAAGAGAAGAAACATTAGTTTTATGATAAAGTCTAGAACAGGCGAGTGATTCCCATTGATATAGTACACTGCTTCAATAACATGCATTTTGGGCTGAGGAAGGGCTTGAAGGGGGCCATGATATCCCTCAGCAGAGCTTAATTGCTTACCTGGTTCACTAGACCGTACCAGCTGCGAATGTCCGTTGTGGACGTGGGTGTTGGAAAGTCCCTAATAGCAACAAAAAACTTGGGCAGGGGTTCGATGGAAGAGTCGGTAATGCGGAAACCGGCAAACTCTACTTCCCTCATCGCAAACTGGAACTTGTCGGGGTTCAATACAATCCCTGATTTTCCAACAGTCTCGAGAAAGTCCATGGTGCGCCACCAATGGGTCTCCAAGTCCTCGTCATGATGGACGGTATCGTTGACGCATCTCTCCTTGCGCTCGAAGTCGGACAGGATTGCGTCGAAACGACGGTTGTAGCCGTCGCCGGAGGAGAGAAAACCTTGGGGTCCCCGGCAGTATCGCCACCTGCCAAACGGTGTAATAAAAGTTGTCAAGCGGCGGTCCGACACACCGGGAGGGGCGGAATGGTATCCATTCCACGCATCTGTGACCGTCTTCCACGAGCTGCCTGGGATCCGACGAGCGAGGTGAAATGGCGATTCTGCGGCAAAGGGTTCCCGTTGACAGTGGCGATTCAGGGGGGACAAGTCAACGGTCCTCCGTGGGGTACCATCGTGCTTTCGGGTAAACACCATCCGGTGGCACCAGGTCGCCGGTTCGCCATAGGGGACGCGCTCGATGACGCCCAAAGCTTCGTCGCGTAGCAGGTCCTGGTGCACCTTGTCCTGCCAGTGCAATGGTATCGGCGCAGCAGTGTGGCAGACACGTGGGGTCGCAGCCTCATCCAGATGTATCTCCACGGGAGGGCCGTCCATGGTAGGCAGGGGCCGGTGCGGGCATGTGTTGAACGTTGAAGGCGCATAACGGTTCAAGAGCCACTCTCGCATTTTCTCATTATTCTCCAGTCGGCAGGGGAATGGGAGTGAGGGTGGGCGTGTTGGCGGGTCTAGGTGCTTGGAGCAGCCAAAGTGTATGTCGTTGTTGGTGCCCATGCTACATCCCGCATTAGATTCTCTGATAGCAGCAGTTGAGGCGCTTTCGGCTTCGCCACACTTCTTGTTATCACCAATTGTCGGGAAGTACAACGGCAGAATTCCGAGTGCGAGAAGTTATTCATGGGACAGGAAGAGACTGTGAACATCTTTGCTGACGTAGATCATGGCACGGCATGCTATACCATTTCCGTTAGGGTTGCATCCTTCAATTACACCGAAGAAAGCCCCCTCGATGCTGATTTTTTTTACTTATTGGCGGCCTGCAGGCTCAGGGAGACTGGATGAAGGTCTCCGCAGGAGAATCCACTTGCTAAAAATTGGTTGAGTGACCAAACATCTGATTGCGCCCCACTGTCCGTAACACCATCGACATCTACGAAGACTTGTGACGGGCGCAGGCGGCGTGCTCTGGGGGCCTTTTTGTCGATACTGAGGCGTAGCCTGATGGTAGGGTGTTTCGTGAAGCGGGCGCGGCGCCATTCGCCGGCAGTGAAGATGTGGTGTTGGAGGACAACCACTTGAGCTGACTGTTCGGGAGTTCCGAGCTGGCGAGAGACGCGTTTGCTGCGACGAGTGGTAATAGCAGAAATCTGGGAGAAAGGTTCGTGCTTAACCTCAACCGAGTTGGCGCTTGCTGGTTGCGCTGAGTTGCGTCTTTCGTCACGGCGTGTCCGACGCTGGGTGAAGTAACACTCCTTGCACCGTTCGTGCGCCCTCTTGTTCCACCCACGGGACGTATCGGAGAACAGGAAGAAGGTTTGCCGACAGTCCGGACATGCAGCTCTTTTCGTTCTCTCAGCAGGCATTGGTGGATGGTTCTTAGCAGTGGCGGGTCCTTGTCTGCCTTCCTGCCTCTGAAAGGTTGCCCGCTTGAACGATGAAATGGCCAAGTTCATGGTAGAGGGAAGGGCATTCCTGGCCATTTCTCTTCCCTCGACAAAACCGATGACGTCATTCACTGTCGGTAGTTGGGCCCCTTCGACCCCCAAAGCCTCGCGACGAATGTCCATATCGGCTATGCCTGTGAGCAACACATCCCGAATGGATTCGTCTGTGTAATTCACCACGTTGTCACGTCCACATTGGCATTTTGCGGCGATGGCGAATGCGCATGTCTCTGCTTTGCCACGGACTCTGGCGGTGAAAGCACGGAAAGCTTCGTCAGGGCTTTGTTGCATGGCCACGAGCTCGGCGCGTTTCACGCCACGAGAAACGGGAATAATAGCGAGTGACTTCATGGCTGCCATGACATCGGCGATGGGGCGGGAAGTAACTTTGGGATCTGCTTTCAGGAGGGCATCTCCCAGGCTGTCCACGGCGCACTGAAACAACTGAAGTGAGGCCGACGCGTCGTCAATTCCGGAACCGCGACGGAAATTTTCCCAGCGGCGCTCAAAGGTGTTCCATGTCTCGCTATGTACGCCCATGTCGATGCGCGGTCGGTCCAGCTTCGGGCCACTTGGGCGGGCAGCGGCGTTGGCATCGTTTGTGGCAGCTAACGTGTGGGCAAGGTTGTGGTTGTTCAGGAGGGCCACAGCAACGGCGTCTGCCACTTCGCCGGTCTGGAAGGGGCAGTCTGGGACACCACACTGTAGAACAACCATCTTGAAAGTCTATGTTCATAAAGAAGGACTTGTTCTTGATGATACCTTTATTTCACACCAAAAATGAACATCAGACTTTATCTGAAAGAATAAGAGAAGAAACATTAATTTTATGATAAAAGTCTAGAACAGACGAGTGATTCCCGTTCATATAGTATACTGCTTCATTAACATGGAAGCCTGTGTTCTAATGTGCGAGCGGGACGGCGGGTCGTACCTCAGGGTTCCTGGTGTGGCTCAGGGGCTGTCCTGGGCGAGAGGCGTGAGCTTGGCGTGAGGCGTGAGGCGTGAGGCATGTGGCTTGTTGACGTCTGGCCTCTATCTTCATCTTGAGCTTAGAGTTTTCACTGTCATGGCACACAACCCTACAATAACAGAGCCTCGTCAAGAGGTAAGCAAGTGGTAGGTAGTACGTATTGTGTCCCTACCACTTGCTTACCTTTAAATGAGACTCTGCCGTGACTGTTTTCTTGGTTTAGAAGCCTCTGCACATCAGCCATCACTTCAGGTCTTCTAGTGTTGTCAGCGAGAATATAGCACCTGGAATATCAATTTCGCCCACAACAACTCGAATTTTTTTCTTCGTCGTAGTCTTCTCTTTGTAGGTTGTACAATGTACATATTCATGGTTATGATAGTATTAAGATACCTTATTAATTGACAAGAGTGTATGGAGTGGAGTATGTATGTATAACTAATAAGCTTTTACCTGTGATTAAGAATACCTAACCTAACTGACCTTTACCTAACCTAACGGTAACCTAACCTAACCATTACCGTCGGCGAGTTTTCCCGATTTGTGTTGGGACGAGAATTTCGGTTCACGAGAGTAACAGGTACCATAAGGCAAGGATGGGTAATGTCACCGTGGTTATGCAACTTGTTTATGGATGGAGTAATACGATAAATCAAAGCAAAGGTTGGTGATGTTGGTATAGAGATGAGTATAGATAATACAAAAGGGAAACTCAATATTATAGTGTTTGCAGATGACACTGTACTACTAAGTTACTAACAGAGAGTGAAAAAGATTTGCTAAAATTGATGTGAATTCATCAGTACTGTTTGTGTGAGGAGGAAACTGAAAGTTAATGTGGCCGAAAGGGAAGTGATGGTATTTAAGAAATTATGGAGTGAAGTTATTGAGTTTGAATATCAAATTAGCATGACAGTTGAGAGCCAGAAGTAATATAAAATAATGATGAATGGACAGATAATTATATGGTTCAATCCCGTGAAAGTATGGAAGCATGGAAGGGGTGATAAGAGAGAGAGGCCTACAAGGAAGGAGAGTAGTGAGATCTTTGGGGCGCGTGATGATAGGAAGGACAATGAGTAAACATCTTAACTGTTCACTGCACAAGTGGCACATGCCAAAACTATAGTGATATATAACTATAAGTGCTTCTAGGAGACTGCTTATTATTTGTACTGCCTTCATGCATCTACTTCAACACACTTCCCCGCAAATTTTAACATATCAGAACCTAAATAGTAGTATACGTATATACAAATATATACATGCATACCTATATAGGGTATTATTCTAGTGTTTGCCCATACTCCCCCTCTCCCACAAAACAAGCTTGGGGACCTGGGGGAATGCGGGATATTTGGCTGGGGTACAAAATATGTGTCGCAACCACATAGTTTTTGAGTTAGGGGTGTTGAAAAAATTCCCTAGATCTAGGGAAACTTCATTGGATTTCTTCTGAGTCCAGAGACGTGTGAACCTTCACAGAATGATGACTGAAGTGTCGTGAACCCCCCAACACCCCGCTAGGAAGTTAGGTTAGATTTGTTTAGGTTATATTTGGTTAGGTTAGGGTAGGTTATATTTGGGTTGGTTAGGTTAGGTTAGGTTAGGTTAGGTTAGGTTAGGTTAGATTTGGTTATGTTAGCTTAGGTTATCGGTGGGTCAAGCCCCCCGCTTGGTTAGGTTAAATTTGGCTAGGTTATGTTAATTTTGGTTAGGCAAATTTCTCTAGATATAAGGGAATTACCCTAGATCTAGGGAATTTACCCCCCTACACACCTCTTTAATTACCTGTTTCCGACGCATAATTTGTTCCCCACCCAAAAACCCCGCATTCCCACAGGTCCCCAAACTTGTTTGTGGGGGAAGTGGGAGAGTATGGGCAAACATTAGAAATTTATCCTATATAGGTATACCTATTCAAACTTGTATGACTAATGGTTAAAAAGCTGAAACTTATGTTAATTTCAATTTTCTCGTATTGCATTGGCTCGTCAAGTAACACTTAAACCATGATGTATACTACTACTTATTATGAGGAAAGACAACAAAAGGAACTCAATTAATAAAGTATTTTAATACTATCATAACCATGAATATGTACAACCTACAAAGAGAAGACTACGACGAAGAAAAACATTAGTTGTTTTGGGCGAAATTGATATTCCAGGTGCTATATTCTCGCTGACAACACTACAGAAGACCTGAAGTGATGGCTGATGTGCAGAGGCTTCTAAACCAAGAAAACAGTCACAGCAGTCTCATTTAGAGGTAAGCAAGTGGTAGGGACACAATACGTACTACTACCTACCACTTGCTTACCTCTTGACGAGGCTCTGTTATGACTTGTTTTCCTAGTTTAGAAGCCTCTGCACATCAGCTATTACCTCAGGTCTTCTCTATATGTTGTCAGCGAGAACAGAACACGGTAATATAGCACCTGGAATCCACCTATGAGCACCTAAGGTTTCACGCAAAATAACTCTAAATTCTTCCCTCGTCGTAGTTATCCCTCCGTAGGTCCACCCGCGGCGACCCCGACTTATCCCCACAATGCACCGACGTAAACAAACCATGACGTAGTTTTGTCTGGGGCCCATTTCGGTTTCGATTAAGATATAGCGCATTTTCGTGACGTTCACCGCCCTGGTTCAGTCCAGTCCGGACCGGGTCAGGGTGGACTGATGGTCGCGAAAATACATAGAGACTGGCCCCGTCCCATTCGTCGTTCCTATTGGCTGGGGGATTGAGTGGGCGGTACTGAACTGAACTGTGGAGGCGGCAGGCGTCCATCTTGTCAATATCCTTTTTGTCGTCCGCCTTTTAACCTGTGCTGAAGACTTTACAACTACCACGCCTGTAATACTTTAGTCTTATGGTCGGCCATCATGGTGTTTCATGTCTTATCAGGAGCACGAGAAGCTCCTGGTCGCCTTCCCCGCTGACTGTAGTGCGCATGCGCCAGTTCTCCCCACACTGGTCCAAGGTGGTCCTGGTATGTGGGCCGGACCGGACTGGACTGGGCTGAACCAAGGAATATAGAGGACAAGGAAGGTGATTCCTGTAGTAAAGTTTCGAAGCCACGATTGTCACGCCATCTAACCGCGGGATAGTGGTAAAGACAGAGCATGGGAAACATTAGAGAACGTACGGAATCGATGGGGGACTCAAATGCTCATAATACCCCTGCATTTCTCTATATTTTATATATATATACTATCCAAAAAATGTATATTTCTTTAAAAGGTTTATAGGCTAACCCCCTTCAAAGAAATATAATATTTTGGATAGTATTTTTTGACAAGGAAATAAATTATATAAAGCAAAATATGTAGCCAAATTTTATTCAAATGTCTATGTACTTTGAGGTTTCAAATCATGTAGAACATGATGCAATACTTGATTATGTAACACAAAGAAAGAACAGTAAGATCATTATCTTTTACAGCAGCTACATGAAAACAGCAACACCTGCCTATTAGACATTGCAATGCATTTGCAGGAGATAACACAACAAGTTAGTTGCATTATACAAGAGATCACAAAAACATCGAACTAATATCATGCATTAAGGGCAGCAGTAAAAGACACTGTGATGCATAGCACGAGAAAACACATGATTTTTGTTGCAAAACATGCTCCCACCACATGACAGAAAACACATCAAAGTTTTATGTTAGAAACCTGAGCAATGGTGTGGCAACGTTATGCTATACATAATACATGTGAGAACAAAAAGAAACAAAGAAAAAGCTTTTAGCATACATTACAATGGGCAAACAGGCAACAAAAGGTATGTAAACGACATATAAACCAATACAAATATAGCAGATTTATAAGCATTAGAGCTACTGCAAGGAAATTTAGTGGAAACCATTACTGAATAACATGCTGTAAAAACAGCCAAACCTGTTGTTGTCCTGCAGATCATGAGGGAAAAAGAGGACAGATACCAAATCCCAAAAGTATTGAGGTGAACTTTAAAACAAACAAATAAAATAAATAAATAAAATTAAAATAAATTATATCAAAATTAAAATATACTATTTACAAACAAGTATATAGGTTAAGCAGCATATGTAGCAGTTAGAATGCATTGCAAACAAAGTGGAGGAAACATTATATGCGGGAGAAATAGAAAAGCAACAGCTAGATACAGTACTGCAGTACCACAGTAGCACAAAGCAGAGGCAGTCTTGCAAGAACACATTATAAAGCAATGACAAAAAATAATAAAAATTTAGATGAAACCTTGTTGCAGCAGGCAAAGAACTCAACAGTTTACCCCGAGGAAGAGGGAAAATAAATGAGGGAAAAGACTAAAAGAAACCTCGGTGGACGAGAGATTAACCAAAAAGTTAAATTAAAAATAGAGGAAGAGATACTGAGAAGGAGGATGAAATAGAATCATTAATAGAAGGGTACTGGAGTAAAGTACTTAGAAAGGACATGGAAGTAGAGCGAATGGAAAACATTATGATCTACAGTGACAAGAGAGAAATGGAGAAACAGTACCTAATTGAGCTTGGAGAGGTAAAAAAAGTAGTGAAAGTTTGAAGAACGGCAAAGCTGAAAGGGACAGATGGACCCATTGGGAGTTTGTTAAATATGGAGGAGAAATGGTAAAACAAGCAATATATAACATATGTGACAGTGCTGGAGCAGGCTGCGTGCCACAGGACTGGAAAAAGAGCGAGTGACCCTAATACACAAAGGAGGAGGAAAAGTTTAGGAGGACATAGCCAATTATGGGCCCCATAGCTGTCATGAACATACTACCCAAAGGTTTTTGAAATGATTATAAATGAGAAATTGAAATTGTGGATAGAGGAAAACAAGATGTTAGGAGAGGAGCAAAGTGGTTCGGGAAAGGCAGAGGTGGAATGGTAAATAATATTGGAGTTAGAAAAGGATCTGTCATGTCCCCACATTATTTAATCTGTATTTAGAGGAACTCATCGTGAGAATCAGGAAGTCCAGTAAAGGAGTAGCAATTGGAGGAGAGAAGTTAGGATGTCTGGCCTATGCTGAGATGTAGTGCTGATGGCAGAAAGAAAGGGATGAAATGGAGGAGATTCTACACATAAAAAACAATACGGAAGGGAATGGGACCTGAAGTTTATTTAAAAGAAATGTAAAGTCATGGAGTTTAACATGAAGGTAGGGTCGTGGCTGTTTCAAAATAATGTCCTAGAAGTAGTGAATAAGTACATATGTATAAACTAGGAATGGAAGTAAAACAAGGAAGGGATGGGCGGTGAAAAGCAGGGGAAATTTAATGAGGCAAGGAAAGGAGGATGATAGGCATGATTATAAATGGTGGTAACAGTCACTAATACATATGAAGTAGGCAGATTTTATGGAAGGGGGTGGCTGTACCCTATTGTCTGTATGGGTCAGAAGTGACTCAGTACGGGGAAGGAGACATCATGCACTTGGTAAAGGCTCAAAACCCACAGTAGGCAGATGGGGTCTAGGAGCTTGTAGAGCACTGTGTAGAGGCCATAAGGGGAGACATGGGAATGGAGCCCTTCGGGGAAAGGATAATTAAGGAAAAACTGGTGTTCCACAAAAAATTGAGACTTACTGAAGAAGATGGGCAAAAAATATCACAGGAAAATAGATAAAGTTCCACCGGAAGAAGGAACTAGAGATGGAAAAGGAGAGAATGGATAAAGATGGAGATAAGAGATATCAAAAAAAAAATTGAGAATAATGGGTTTATTTTAAATGGCAGGAAGGGAATGGTCAGGAAATCAACGTTGCAGTGGTGCAGGTGGAAACAGAAACCAGGGGGGGTGACCTGGCATTAGGAGGACTGGGGGAGTAAGTTACTCTAAAAAAGAAAGAACAGGCACCTTGGAATCAACGGAAGGACAGGGAAACTGGAGAACCAGAATTGTAGCTACAGGGTGGGAGCGAAAAAACTGTAGAACATGTCATTGTGGAATGCAACAAGTATAGGATCAGAAGGAAAAGCTTATAGCGTCAATAGTAACAGTCCTAGCAGAGAGGAGTGGGACGGGAGACTAGAGCAGAAAGACGGGGCCCTGTGTACGGTGTTAGGGCTGTATGGGGACAGAAAGGAAACTGAAAGTATTGTTAACCTCACCAGTTTTCCTAACGCAGTGCTGGGAGATAAGAAACACCAAGAACAAGAATTAGGATGATAATCAAAGGATTGAAAGCTAAAGAAAATGTCTTTCCCAGGTGAAATAAACAAGGGTGTTAACAAGTTTTGTTAACGAAGGAGATGAAGTGGGAAAAGTACCTATGAAGCGATACTAAGCGACAAAGGTCACAAGAGAAGAATGATGAGTCCTTTAAAAAAATCAAGCACCTCCGGGGCCAGAAAATTTGCAGCCGTCGCTATCAGCTGGTGTGGTGTTCTCACAGCCTCCTCCCCATTTGCTGTATTCGCATACGCAGCCCGTAGATGGTGTTTCGTAGGAGGCTTCTTATTGGTGTCCCTGGAATATGGAAAATGTTACACATTGTTTACATAAGCATAACTTACTAACATAATTATGTACTATAAATGTATATGGAGGATTTGCTGATATGTCTAGTAATTGAGAAGGAATGAGCTGTGGAGTGGTGATGGTGGTGAAGCACAGAACACTGAGATGGTAAATGATGGACACCTTTAAAAAATGGGTGAGAGTGAGATGACAAGGATATATATGTGTAGAATATTGCTGGGAGTGTGAGAGGATGACCCCCTGATAAATGGGAGGATATAGTGTTTGGGTAGATAGTGTGAGAAAGAGGAAAGATGCAAGAGTGAGACGACTGGTAGATATGAAATTAAATATCTTTTCAAATATAATATGCAAAAAAAATCCGTATGATTTTATAGGCACTTAAATCTAAAATCATGCATTTTAGAGGAACAGCAAATAACATTCCTGAAATACTACGACTTTTTGGGGGTTTTGAGGCTTGGACATCCTGGTGACCCTCACTCATGTTTTCTGTTCCACCATCTGTTGAAAAAGTTTGTTGTTAGTTAAATAGCAATAAATTTCAAAAATATTTTCATTATGTTCTGCATAGAAATGAGGTGAATTAGCAGTATGGAAGGAAATGTAAGATGGTGAATAGGAAGTGGGTAAAGAAGATGAGGAGGACATTTGAGATATGATAGTGAGGAGAAAGGTTGTTTGACAGTTTTAGGGATAAGAAAAAGAAAATGACAGTATCAATAATAAAAAACACTAGCAAATGGTAGTATGCATATTTTAAGAAAGGAAATACTCGATGAGTTTTTACCCTTACAGCATGTATGTGAGGTGAGGTCACTGGGGCTGCTGGAGGAGGCACCATGGAGGAGGGAAGCGAGGCTCCCGGCACACACCTGAAAACCACTCATTGTGATATCTTTTTGAGACTGTATACGGAAATTTGTCGATACAAGGTATAATTACATCTCAGACTATAATTCATAAGTGAGACTAACATCATGCAAAATGTTAACATTATAACTCTCAATACCATCCATTTGCTGTGGCTGTGACTGATGTGGTGGGAGGCTGTGGCTGTGGCTTATGTGGTGGGAGGGTGTGGCTGTGGCTTATGTGGTGGGAGGTTGTGGCTATAGGTACTGGGGTTAGGCAGCACTCCAACATCAGGTCAAAAACAATCTGTCAAAACAAAATATCAGTAATAATCCTGTACATAATTAGAACATTGATACTGTACCTGCCAATACTAAAGCCATATAATTAAGAGAGAAAATAAAAACTTTTTCCAATACATGATAGGGTGGAAGCCATTAATAAATAAATACAACCCCTTAATTAGATGGGGTTTATGATAACAATAATGCATAGCCTGTACAAACCACTGTGTGCCATATTTCCGTAGTAATGGTAGGCTGTCCTCCCCTGCTGCCACATCTAGCCCAATCTCCGCTGATGCTAATGGCGCTACAGAAAATATGATCAAAATAAATGTTTGAGAAAGGGAACTACGTGCTTACAAAACATAAATATATATAATATATATATTAAAAATAAAAATATAATATATATATTATATATATATAATATATTTATATATATATATAATAATATATATAATATATAATCAAAACACCAAAGAAGGTTGTCATGTACGAAACCAACTTTCAACTGAGCTGAGTGTACGAAACACCTATGGGTTTCGTATAGGAAAAACTTTTGGAGTACGAATCTACGGGGGGTACGAAAAACTTTTATACGAATGAATGCACACTGACCCCACTCGAACAATCTAACCTAAACCCCTAACCAAATGTAAAAACACCACCTAGCTGGGGGGCTCCGCTCCCCAAGCACCTATTGTAGGCCAAGAAAAAATAGTCTGTGTCTCTGAAAACGACCGCGAAACTCTCGTCCATATGCATTTAATATAGGCGGCCCGATTCAACTGCGGCCCGAATCAACTGTATTCCGTGTGCACGGTAACGGTTATCTAGTTTCTTTTATTTTCGCCAGCACGGTGGCAGGCTTGACTACCTTTAGCCCTTTAGAGTTAGACATGCCAGTGATAGCTTAAGAGGCAAGGGAGGGAGCGCTCATAAAGGGTAGCTTTTTTTAAAGGATATTTGGTCACTCTGGGGTTTTTCTCTTATTGACTCAAATATCCTTTAAAAACGCACTTTCATACCTTCTAGCATCTTTCGGGAACAAACTGCAGCCTCACTCCAGGGTGTTTACGTCTCTTCTTGTCACACACACAGTAGCAATAGCGAAGGCGGCGGGGGGCATTCTTGCGTCTTTGGTGTCAGTAGCCATGTGGGGCCTTGTGGGTCTGTTTTGTTTACATTCCCTGAAGAGGCGACGGTTAGCGCCATCTAAGCGCCAGCAAGTGCATAGGGCAGGGATTTTCTGCTTACATAGGACTCCACCTTCCTTGTCCTCTATATTCCTTGGGCTGAACCGTTCTAGACTGCCTCGCAAAAACAGTGACCGCCCGGGACTAGCCCAGTCCAGACCGGGCCAGAGCGGTCGCGAAAATACGCTAATAGTCGAGCTGTGATTAATGTAAAGAGAATTTCCTCCCGGCTGGGAGGCGGCCAAAGGCCTAGTAACAAAAACAAAGGAACTCTATAGTCCTCAACCACTCAGCTTGTGCCCGACCCGCCACTTCTCATAACGGACGGTCCTCAAGCCCATGGGAGACCGACCCATGGACGACTTCCCGCTCAGGGACGAGCACTAGTCCTCATCCTCGTGGTATAAGGTTACACCAAGTTTCGGTCAGGGAACTTGGCAATCATACTATAGAAGTGATCCTATGAAGTATGATCATGCCATTGATCACGCAGCCGTGCCCCTAATGCTCCCAGACTAAACACCCGCCTCATGCAGGATATACACAGCAATGTGGCGCCACCACTTGAATTGCAAGAGCTTCCAGATTTCACAGAATAAATTTTTGATTTTAGTATAATACATCATAACTTAAAATTTTGCTTAAAGAGCATACAGTGATGGTAAAAATTACTAATGAAGGCATAATACTTACAAACGAAAATAGTACCCCCCAACATATTCAAGTTTTCTCACAATTCTGGCAACGCTGCAGTCATTTTCGGTGTTACAACGAGAACTAAACTAACTTTTTGGTGATTGTCCTATCACCCACTCTCTTTTTATTAATTCATTAATTATCTTCTAGTCTAACGACAATTACTATTACTCCTACGCTAATGACTCTTACCCCCTTGGCAACGCCTGCATTCATTCAACGTCGTTCATATACGACGACCAACTACTTACATTGAAATAGTAAATTATTCAAGGACGGATGTCACAGGAAGCGCCTAAATTAGATTCTTCTTCTCTTAATTTCTGATTGGGGCAACAAAGCACAAAGTCCTGTTTTGTATACAATCTCTCATTAAAACCCAAATTTTTATTTCTTAACTCAATCTACTATCTAAAGAACCTTCGAGACAACTAATCCTCCTCTTCTTCAATAACACGCCAACTGTCCCCCTTTGTTCACATATGAATATTTCACTTGGTAATACACTTTACTAAAAATTCTGAACTGGAAATTCATTTGTCATCTCTCTGCTAAAATCGGTTCTATAGAAGTAAGGTACTTGATAGCATTTAGGCGTCCACTTTTTTTATATCCCTCCCAGCTTGTGTGCTCTGTATAGGGGCCTTATCCCCATGTAATGGAGTATGGCCCAGTTGCAAGAAGCTTCTTACTTCGTGCTCCCTTTTATAGGGTCCCAGGAGTGAAAATATGCCCGACAATTTGGTTCAATGAACAGCGCCCATTTCTTCCCCATCGATGGGCCCAAATCGTGGCAAAAATTGTCGGGGCGGTAACACCACTACCACGACGGCGCACGATGATCAGATGTTAGCATCATATCATTATTAAAAAACTTCCATCTGAACATCAAGAATACAACAATATTCAATGTGACACATTTTGATGAATGTCCCACGCGGTTTCCGAAGCAAAAAGGGCATGCTCAATCATACTTTTCCAGTTGTTTCTTGGTTTTAGTCTCGTTTGAAAAGAATCAAATGTCAAGACCGTCAACAACTTAACATACCCATCGGTGTTTCAGCCCGCTGTTTTGACCGGAGGGACTATTACAATTTTCACACATCAATCTTGATTTGGACACACAGAACAGACGTCGGACAATGTAAAAATTAACACCAACGGGGGGTCTAGGCTGGGAGGACGAAACTCCCTAGCGAGGTTAGGATTACGAAAAAAAAACAACGCCCAGGTTAGGTTAGATCAAACTAGCAGGGGGGGGTACTGGGGGTGGGGGCGGAACGAAACCCCCCTAGCGATGGTTATGTTAAGAAAATACATTGCACAGCTAGGTTACTTAAACTTAATTAGCAGGGGGGTCTGGGGGGGCGAGTGGGCGAAAGACCCCTAGCGAGGTCAGATACGAAAGCAATGCCCAGGCTAGGTTAGTTAACCTAGCGGGGGGTCTGGGGTGGGAAACGAAAAAACCCTTGCGAGATTATGTTAGGAAAACAATGCCTAGTTTAGGTTAGTATAAAATAGCGGGAGAGTGTCTGGGGGGGAAACGGAACCCCACCTGGCGAGGTTATCGTTAAGAAAACAATCGCATAGGTTAGGTTGAGTTAAACTAGCGGGGGGGTCTGGGGGGGAAACGAAAACCCCCATTAGCGAGGGTTATGTTAAGAAAACACTGCCTAAGGTTAGGTTAGTTAACTAGCGGGGGGGTCCTGGGGAGGAACGAAACCCACCTTGCGGAGGCTATGTTAAGAAAAAACAATGGCCCTAGGTTAGGATTAGTTAACTAGCGGGGGGCGTCTGGGGGGGAACGAAAACCCCCCTTGCGAGTGATAGGTTATATGTTAAGTAAAATCAATGCCTAGGTTAGGTTAGTTACTAGCGGGGGACTGGGGGGGGGAAAACGAAAAACACCCACCCTTGCGAGGTTATGTTTAAGAAAACAAGCCTAGGTTGGTTTATTCAACTAGCGGGGAGGGGGGGTGGGGGTGGAGGGGGGGGGGAACGAAAACCCCCTTTGCGAGTTTTGTTAAGAAACAATGCCTAAGTCTAGGTTAGTATAATCTGGGGGGGAACGAAACCCCCTTGCGATGGTTTATGGTAAGAAGGACACTGCAGGCTCAAGTGCTTTTAACTAGACGGGGGGGTCGCGGGGGCACCAAAACTCCCCTAGCGAGGTAGGTACGACAACAATGCCCTAAGTTTAGGTTATTTAACTATCGCTAGGGGGGTCTGAAGGGGGCGCAGGCCTACCCCGTTATGACAGCAAAGAAGTTATTGGCTCAATAGGGAGTATTGGTTAAATACTGCCATATTATTTTTAACATTACAATATATATTTTTTAAAACTTGGTGAGTACATATGCGATATTCTACATTATAAGAAGTAAATTTCCTCTGAGTTGGGAAGTCCGAGTAACCCGTCTTTGGCGCCAAATTTTTGGCAATGTTTTTTATATGATCCTTGGTCTTGTCTTAGGGGTCTGTGGGTTGACCCCTCCGGCATTCCATTTATCCAACCGCCATGGCTCCTCCGACGTCGGATCCTGATCATGCCGATGGGGGCAAAATCTATGCCCGTTTCATGAAACTTCATCAATAAGATATCAACGACTGGTCAGGGCGCCCCCCACTTCACCTTATAGTGTACTGGGTGGTAAAATAGACCACTTCTTGCAACTGAGGCCGTACTGTCTCACATGTTTTGGGGCTGACTCTTGATCTTGACATCGGGCGAGTCACTCCAGCGGATTGCTGTCAGTGAAGCCTTTCGGTCGGCGTCTCTCCACCACACAAGTATAATCATGTTTGGAGTGAGGAGAAGCAAAAGGGGGAAGCATATTAACTATTGGTGATTCCTTTTTTCCCCTCCTTCCTCTCTCTGATCACATTTTCCTACGGGATCCCCCACAATGAGGGGTCCCCCTGACTCCTCATCGCCTCCCTAATGCTCTTCCAACGAATTTTCCAAGGACTTCTTGTTCCCACTAATCACACGACTGTCACTCCTCCACTTCAAGCATACACAACCCCCAGCAGGATCCTCCAATACGTCCCATTTACTCTCCACATGTCTATCATCTCTCGTCATTCTCCACTCCGACCTCTCCCTCACACTACTACTCTCCAACCAAGTCTTTGTTGTCTAGTATACTCATACCGTTCATCATTCTCAGCATCAAGTGTCCCACGGTTTCATCCACTCCGGGTCACACACATCACACAACAACCTTGCTGTGCCAAACCATTTCCTTCCATGATTCCTGTACATACGACTATTTACACCCCAGCGACTTGTCCTGGCGTCAGAAGAGTAAACTACCTTCCATAGCCACCATCATAGAACCTTTCATTACCGTGGACTGGTCCCTTTCTCCCTGCATACCATTCCAGTTCTTGTCTGATTTTTCTTCACTCATTGACCCCTAAGCCTACATTTTCTTTCTCTTCCCTTTCTGCTTCCACTCTCCTATGTTATGTCCTTTGGTGCATAACCTAGCATGCCATACTCCCATGTACCATATGATTCCCTTCATCACTCCTGTTCAACAAAACATTCCCAGCTTGCACCTTGTCCAAATCTTTCCAATATTTACTAGAGTCTTTCACATCCTCTTCACATATCATATTCATGTCCCAAAACCTTCTTCGACCCATTTGCCTGTCATCCATTTACGTCTGCAGTCTATCTCTGTACTCAGTCCTGCCTTGCTATCCTCTCTCCTGAAACGTGACTCACCATCCAATTCTCCCTTAATCGCTTACCACTGCACATACCTATTGGTCCTAAATGCTATTCTGCCTGCTTTGTATGGTTATACTCGCCAAATCTGTCAATACTTCCTTCCTTATACCACACACCATTGTTTCCAGGCCATAAATAATGACAGGGAACCTGCACACCCTTCCATAGTCTCTCACCACTCATTATCTTCGTTGGCCGACATCTTGCCATCAAATGCCTAGCCTTTCAACCCACCTGTGTTCATTGGCTTCTAGCGTCCTCTCCATGTTTAGTTTTCTCAACAGCCTTTCTACACCAACACCCATAATACCCCGATACTTGTAATCTGTCGTTCTCTTTTATTTAGATTCCCACCCACCATCCAAATACTAGTCATTCATTACAGAGTTCAATCCCATCACCACACCATACACTTGACTTCTTTACTCTTGTTACTGAGCCTAACGATTGAAGTCCCTTCCATAATCCAGTCACACGCATTCAGCATCTCTTGTAGCTCATTGTGGTTTAACGAAGGATCACACATCATCTGCATACATCACAGTAATACTCAACAAACTTCCTCTTCCACTCATATTTTAAACACCCAGACCGTTACGCTTTCACTTCCCTTTTTTATTTTTCAGTGACCTCAATTTCACTGTCATTATCAGATAATCCAAAAATGTAGAGGAGAAAGGACACAGCCTTGGTCTTAATCTCTCTCTTCACTATGTCACCCATCCAGTCGTCAGAGCGTCACCTCATTACTGAACTATGGCCTGTAGTGTTTCATACACTATTCTGTCTTATTATTTTTTAAACAATCACTCATGCCGCAATATTCGCTCTCCAATACCTTACATCAGTCATTCTCCACCTATCCACTCTGTCATTACCGATTTTCAATATCTAGAAAACGGCTAGATCATTTCTTTCGTCTCCATCCTGTTTATCATTCATCACTCATTCCATTACAAACATAATTGTCCTCACCCTCTTCTGTCTTTTCTGAAAATACCCATTCTGCTCACTTCACCCATATCACCTTATTTCATTTCCACAAACTTCCCCCTCATGTGTCTTTCATTCAAGTACACCCACAGAAAAATCTTTACATAACCGTGTCACACACCGCTACTGGTTCCTGTAGATAATTTGACAATCTACCTCAACTCACTCTTGTGTCTCTCCTCTAGTATGAGGGTCAACATCTACTGCTCATTCCAGGCAATCAGGCACCCTCTTTCTTTCTCTACTTCCATATATGTCCAAAACAACTCATGGCCATTCCCCAATTACTCCCTCTCACCACCCTCTCTATCATATTCATTCGGGATACCGGCCATGAAATGGGGCCTTTCCCTATTATTTCAGTTTCTTAATCATACCCATTCAATGCTCCATCATCTATTTCTTCATTCATCATTTTACTCTATTTCATCCCTGAGGTGACGTTGCCCTAAGTCACTAATCTAGGATCATTCACAACTACACAATAATCTTTCAATGGAGTCTTCTAAAGCTATTGACCATTCCTTTTTCTCCCTTAGTGACGCCCATTTCACCAACTAGTCTCTATACATTCTGTATGCTACTATCTTCTCCTCATCAAGGAATCTTTATACCATTCCCTACTCCTTCCTCACCTTCTTTCCCTAAAGTTCCGCTGAATCACTTTTCTCCTCTTGTTCCATTCACTCATTGCATTCCTCACCAAGCATTTCACCACCTTTAGATTTTATGCATTTATACTCGTCCCAATGCCCATTTCCCTTGCCCTTGGGTGGGAATCACAAATTCATACACGTATCTCCAAACAAAAGTGGAGTATCAAAAGTTATCGTCTCATCAACTCCCCTCCTCTGACTGACTAGTCTTCATATCTTACAATCATCACGCAATGTTGCTTCTCTGCGATCTTCTACCGTTTAATATTTTATGTTATTCACTCCTCCTCGGGGGCGTTTGAGAAGGAAGAAATTTGAACTGCGGCACTTGCGCCCGCGTCGAGGTTTCTATTGTACCCCTATATCAAATCCAGCTTTGGGCGCCTCGCAGTGACGTGGTATTTTGTAAACAAATCCCCGCCTTCGATTACCATGGAAACGACGACGCCACAGCCAGACTGTGGGGCATTTGGACCTCTACATTTCCTCTACGGCCCTTATCTGCCCACGCACAGTACGGAAGTGTAACTGGCGTACGCTGTTAAGTCTACCTAGACGCACCTATTTTTGATCTATACATTATTATTTTTCAACGAAACTAATTCAAGTTTACCTAAACTTAAATCAATTGCTAAAGAATAACCTAGTTTTCAAACTAATGAAATCTCGTTGTTTTTAGCGGCTATTAAATTATCAATCGTATTATCACACTGACATTGCTGCCAAATCATATTACAATCTGGCAGCTTGAAATTACCTCCTCCCGCCCACCCCCCATCGCCGTGGCCTATCATATGCATCACGAACTAGTAAAATAATATAACAAATAAAATGACTCTCTTACCTCAGGCGTATTTTGTAAGTGTCCTTCAGGAGAGTAAAAGGTTAAAAAAATTATAATTATGATAAGCTCCGCCCCCTGCTAGCCATTCACCAAAATTACGATTGTGTAGCGACTGCCAAACGCTCTGTCTTGATGTTGCCGGAGCTTAAAAAAAGTGTCGTACACTTTCATTTACCTCTTGTAGAGGGCTTCATAGGAATATCAACGTTAAAGTGTTGACATTCATTGTAAGGCACAGCAAAGACGTCAGTAGCGTGATTGTCTGTAATACTCACATCGAATCTAATGTGTTTTTTGAGGCTACTATGAAGGCTAGCATTGTTTTCTAACTCTATAGATGGACTGATGTATTAAACTGAAAAATGTTTTTAGGGCGCTATGAAAATGTTCATTTGAAATATTCTATTTGCTACACAGCCCATTCACGTATGTGCGTCGAGGATTGTCTTAATGCTTGTCATATGGACTCTTACTGTATGTACGGACTACGTGTACCTATTTACATTTACGTTTCACCAATTTAGTACTTTGCTTCTAAATACAAGATTGAATGCTGGTTGTAGATTCATTTCATCCAGTTGCAAATCTTCCACAGTTTAAACATACCGGGGCGAGGTGTTATGTGGTGTTGCGTGCGTGATGGTGGAAGTGTGTGTGGGTGGTTGTGATGTGGTGGGCAGAGATGTAATGATAGGGGTTATGTGCAGTTGATGGTGGGTGGGCTGTGTGTGGTAGGTCGGAATGGGTGATGGGGCATAGTTGTGGTGAGGTTCGGGTGTGTGGTTGGCGTGATAGCTGTGAGCTGGGCTGCGTGGTGGGTGGGTGTGGTGGTTGGGCGGATAGGAATGGGTTGATGGGCGTGTGGTGGGGTGGGGTAGGACTTGTGCAGGCGGATGGAATATGGGTGATGGTGCCCGTGTGGTTGGTGGGGTGTGTTGATGGGTGTGTGGTGGGGCGTTGGTGGTGGTGGCGGGTGGGTGCATAGGGTTTGGTTGGTGGCCGTGGTGGTCGGCCCCAGTGGGTTAGAACCTCCTTACAGTCTGTTGGCGCCTGAAATCAGACATGATGAAAATGATTTTTCGTTATTTTCGTTGCCTCTGCTGATAGGTTCCTCTAAAAGGACTTTTTCTTTTGTATGGTGATTCAATAAACATATTATACAAATTTATCTTTCTATTGCTAACATGTAATATCACCTCAACTGAAATATTATTAAGCTATTGACACTATATATATAGCAATTATAACTACACAGTTTTGGTGCTATGCCCAGCAAAGCGGATCAAACGAAGAGAGATTCGGACATCATTGAATACAAATTTGTTCAGAGTGGATTGGGAAATTTGTGCCCAGACGTTTACGTTTGGAGAAATGTTTTGAATATTTGTGACTTCTTACCTGTTAAGCTGTCACCTTACTCTACTCTCTTTAACTTACTACCTTACCTTACTAATTAATTAAATACAGAGCTCTTTGCATGTTGTGACGCACGTAATGAATGTTTGAATTGATGAGCATATAAAGGAAAAGAGGAAACATTTACGGGAGGAGTTTTGATAAGATTTCTCAATGCGCGCGATCTGACATCTGGCCAGGGCTCTTGAAACCACCCACCCACACCCGACTGTATAATTTTTACCAGGAAGCAGTAAAATAGTGTATCGGCACTCAGTTTTTCTATGCACGCAAAAGAGTAAAAAATAAGTGGGCGGAGCTTAAATAAGTAAAATTTTACTTCCAAGGGCATGGACAAAATACGCCTCTATTAACCTAACCTACCCTAACTGGTGGGTGAAGAAGGGGTATTTAAGATTAAAAGGTATACAGTATTTCTGTATAATAAAAAGGTATAAATAATTGAAATCACAGCAAAAGAAATGGTACCTAAATATGCATTTTCAACCAATACTACCCCTATTGACCCAATACTCTTCTGAAATAACTGGCGGAACATCTTAAGAACAAGGGCTCCACGCTAAGCTGACCCAAATGTTGGCTCTACGTATTATACTTACTGTCCTTAACACATCTGCTAATATTTTAATGAGTGCCGATCCTTACTTTGCCTACATGGCCGATATTAAATTTCAGGTTCCTGAGAAAAACTAAGTCCAGCGAGATGCACAATGGACGACGAGTTTGAGAAAGTAGTGCGCTAATAAGTAGTAGGTATAACCTAGGGGTTGGTCGAGGGGGGACGGAGCCCCCCCCCGTTAGGTTAGAGTAGGTTAGGCTAGGTTAGGTTAGGGCAGGTTAGGTTAGTGCACAGCACGAGGGGCTCGAAGAGGGGTGCTAGGTTACGTCTGTAGTTTGTCATCTTTAGAATAAAGGCTCAAACTCCTATCTTCTTCTTATAGCCAACAAGCTTGGGGACATGGTGGAAACCGGGGTTTTTAGGTGGGGGAGCACACACATAAGGGAAATATGGCCCCCCACAAAAAAAAATCCTTAAACTAGGGAAATTTCCCTAGTTCATGGACTTTATCGGGGAAATATTTCCCTTATATGTGTGCTCCCCCACAAAAGGAGCACACTCATAAGGGAAATATGGCTCCCCCAAAAAAATCCCTAAACTAAGGAAATTTCCCAAGTACACAGACTTAATCGGGGAAATATTTCCCCGATAAAGTTCATGAACTAGGGAAATATCCTAGTTTAGGGATTTTTTTGTGGGGGGCCATATTTCCCGTATGTGTGTGCTCCCCCACCCAAAAACCCCGGTTTCCCACCATGTCCCCAAGCTTGTTGGCTATAAGAAGAAGATAGATGGTGGAGCTTTTGTTCTTAAGATTTACCTAACTGGCGGGGCTACACCATCCAGACCTAAACTAACCTAGCTAACCTGGGCATTGATTACATAACCTTAGCTCACTGAGGCCGGGGGTTTCGCTCACCCCCAGACCTTTCTTGTTATTTTTTATTTTTTATTCTGGTAAATTTTTACGATGGCACCAAACTTCCCTACACAATTGGGAGCATGGTTTTTGTTTACCTTATTGTATTCTAAGAGACATTTTCTCCTTAAGCTTTCCGTCGCAAATCAATAGTTTCGGAGATATAGAACATTTTAGGTGGGGGGAGGATTATGTCTCCTTGTTTACAAAATGCCTCTTCCTCTTCTTGTGACCTGTATCGCTTTTGTTTCGGAGGCGCACCCGTGGCTACCTTACCTTACCTAACCTAACCTAACCTAACCTGGTCGCCACCCAATGCGGCCGCCTGTATGATCCACATATATAGAGGGCAGTCGCGCGGAGCAAACTATTGTTATACGTATATGTTTATTGTACGTTATGTTTAACATATATAACTATATGTTAAACATAAGATATGTCATAAGTTACTAACCTAACCTCACTATAACCCCTAAAAATGACTAACCTAACCTCACTATAACCCCTAAAAGTTACTAACCTAATTTCACTATAACCCCTAAAAGTTACTAACCTAACCTCACTATAAGTTATTAACCTAACCTCACTATAACCCCTAAAAGTTACTAACCTAACCTCACTATAACCCCTAAAAGTTACTAAGCTAACCTCACTATAACCCCTAAGTTACTAACCTAACCCTAACATAACCCCCTAAAAGTTACTAACCTAACCTCACTATAACCCCCTAAAAGTTACTTATATTGCCGCAGGCGGCCGCATGGGGCCCGCGGCCGCATTGGGTATACACCCCTAACCTAACCTTACCTTACCTAACCTTTAACCTCCTATCTGGGTCCAATAATAAAAAAAGTTTAATAAAATACCAAACAAAAGCGATGCAGGTCACAAGAAGAGGAAGAGGGAGGCATTTTGTAAACAAGGAGACATATTCCTCCCCCCACCTAAAATGTTCTATATCTCCGAAACTATTGATTTGCGACGGAAAGCTCAGAGAAAATGTCTCTTAGAATACAATAAGGTAAACAAAAACTATGCTCCCAATTGTGTAGGGAAGTTTGGTGCCATCGTAAAATAATACCTTTATTCCTGCCGGCGGTAAATGTGCAGTTTCAACCAATACTCTCCTGGCATAACTGGGGGAGCTGTTCTCCCCCAGAACTCCCCACTAGTTAACAAACCTAACCTGGGCATTGATTACGCAACCTTACCTCACTCCCCCAGACCACCTTGTGTTATTTTTTGTATGAGTCATAAATACTCCTTAGCGATGAGAACGAAACGTGCAGGATACTTAACCAGCGATCGTGTATTGGTTTAAACTGCACATATACCCTGCCGGCTATTGTAGGGGTTAGAAATACTCCTTATGATGAGAATTAAACGTTCAGGATATCTAAAACCACCGATCTTGTATTGGTTTAAACTGCACATATATTAAAAAAAATACTAGGAAATACCTAATGCTTATATAAGGGGATGTAATGTGAACTTTAATCAATTTATCTCCCTCCACTGTTCATTGGACCACTATAATATCGTAAATTATCACTCCAATTTACTGTATTTTCATTATTAATTATAAATAGGCTCCAGTACAGTACTTAGCAGTGCATGTCAATGCATGCTGCGGGATAACATTGTAGTCTTTCGACTGTAATTGGCAGGAATAGCATAAATTTGTCTCAAATTCGTCTCTGTTTGGGCGGCCATTGTTGTTGTCATGACGTCACACCTCGCAGAGCGCCCAAGGTTTTGGCTTGGGCTCTCGGTGGCAACTCGAACGGCCCACCCGAGTCGCGCACAGGCGTTTGAGAGAGAGTTTGAGCGGCTCGCACCACTTCCTCTCAAACTCACCCCTGAACTTGCTAACTGGATACTTCCCCCTCCGGCCTCGCTGCACAAGATGTTCTACTCATTCTCATCTTACCAAGGCAAGAGTGAACCAGTATCATCACTCTTTCATCCCTTTCATAGAGTTTCCATATTTCCATCTTTTTCGACTTATATTTTTTCGAGATAAGATAAGATACTTTAATCCTATCTAGACACTTTGCATGTACCAACTGCAAGGTTATTGACTATACAAAGCGCCACTACGCCAGGACGAACTTGGTGGGTTCGAACCGCTGACCGTATGCAGGGACGCTACACGCGAGCCCGCAGCTCTACCAACCTTGCCACCCTGACGGGTGGCGGAGCCACCTCAACATATAGAGAAGACCTGAGGTAATGGCTGATGTGCAGAGGCTTTTAAACCAGGAAAACAGAGTCATAACAGAGCCTCGTCAAGAGGTAAGCAAGTGGTAGGTAGTACGTATTGTGTCCCTACCACTTGCTTACCTCTAAATGAGACTCTGCTGTGACTGTTTTCTTGGTTGAGAAGCCTCTGCACATCAGCCATCACCTCAGGTCTTCTGTAGTGTTGTCAGCGAGAACAGTGCACGGAAATATAGCACCTGGAATATCAATTTCGCCCAAAACAACTCGAAATTTTTTCTTCGTCGTAGTCTTCTCTTTGTAGGTTGTACATATTCATGGTTATGATAGTATAAAAATACCTTATTAATTGAGTTCCTTTTGTTGTCTTTCCTAAAAATAATTAGTGGTATACATCATGGTTTTAAGTGTTACTTGACGAGCCAATGCAATAAGAGAAAAATTGAAGTTTAAATGAGGTTCCCAGTTTACTAGCCATTAGTCATACAAGTTTGAATAGGTATAGACCTATATAGGAATGTATGTATCTATTTATAAAATTTTATGTATGCTACTATTTAGGTTCTGATATGTTAAAATTTGCGGGGAATGGTGTTGAAGTCGATGCATGCAGGCAGTGCAAATAATAAGCAGTCTCCTAGAAGCACTTATGTATCACTGTACGTAGTTTTGATATGTGCCACTTGAGCAGTGAACAGTTAAGATGTAGGTATTGCATGCAGTCTGAATGAACAGTTCATGTACCCCACATACAATAATGATGGTTTAATTGTTAACTTATGCTATATTAGGTTTATGTAGGTTGACCTAGATTTACAGAAGAAATATCTCGGGATAAGTTTTAGGGAATGATATATTTTTCGGTTAAGATTCGTTTAAGTGACCCTGCTTTATCTCGTTTACTACCTTATGAAGGACTAACCTTTTGTCATGTACGTCTTCAACTAACTTTCAAACCTCTTGGAAAACTGTTACTTCGGTCAAAATCACTGGCAAAAATTATCTGAATAGAATAAATATATGAAACTCCGCCGTCGCCATCAGCGCAGTCCAGACCGCAGGCCGAGCATCTCTCCCAGGCCTCCCTCACGGACAGGTTAGGTTAGTAAGGTTAAGGTTAGGTTTTGTTTAATTTTATTCGTGACCTATATTTTTCTTGTTAGGTATAAATATATATTTATTGCCAAGAAAATCCAAGGTCAGATTCTTTCAAAACGCATCAAAATCTACCAGAAAATTATAGTTGCGTTTGAAAATGGAGTGTCACTATAAAACGATTCTTTACCTATTTATCTTCTTTCTTGTCTTTTAGTGAACCATAATTTTTCTTATGGGTTTGCATAATTCATGTCATGTTGAATTTATTTCCTTTGTGGTATCTGATTGTGAACTGAAAGAGGAGTTCTGACTATCCATGGTTGGCCACAGTAGATTTAATGACTAAATCCAGGGCTGTGATTAGCTAGATTGGCAATGTTGTTACCAGGTTGGCTTATATTTAGCTTCATTGAGTCATCATGACTCCACAGTGATGAGGCAAACTGTATGGTCAAATCATAATTGGAAGAGTACAAAAAATCACAAATGGCAAGGTTAGTGAGGAGCAAGGAAGATTTAGAACTGGGAAAGGTTGTGTAGATCAGATCTTAGATATGCGAATGATAATTTAGACAATGTTAGCAAAAGACAAGATGTATGCTGCATTCATGAATTTAGAGAAAGCATTTGACAAAGTAGACTGGGAGGGAATGTGGGATGTATTGAAGGGTTAAAGAGTGTGTATGGAGTGGAGTATGTACGTATGACTAATAAGCTTTTACCTGTGATTATGAATACCTAACCTAACTGACCTTTACCTAACCTAACGGTAACCTAACCTAACCATTACCGTCGGCGAATTTTCCCGATTTGTGTTGGGACGAGAATTTCGGTTCACGAGAGTAACAGGTACCATAAGGCAAGGATGGGTAATGTCACCGTGGTTATGCAACTTGTTTATGGATGGAGTAATACGATAAATCAAAGCAAAGGTTGGTGATGTTGGTATAGAGATGAGTATAGATAATACAAAAGGGAAGTTCAATATTATAGTGTTTGCAGATGACACTGTACTACTAACAGAGTAAAAAAGATTTGCAAAAATTTGTGAATTCAGTACTATTTGTGTGAGGAGGAAACTGAAAGTTAATGTGGCCGAAAAGGAAATGATTTATGGAATTAAGGAGTGAAGTTTTTGAGTTTGAAGATCACATTAGCATGACAATTGAGAGCCAGAAGCAATATAAAATAATGATGAATGGACAGATAAATTATATGGTTCAATCCCGTAAAAGTATGGAAGCACGGAAGGGGTGATAAGAGAGCTAGAGAGGCCTACAAGGAAGGAAAGTAGTGAGATCTTTGGGGTGCGTGATGAGAGGAAGGACATTGAGTAAACATCTTAACTGTTCACTGCACAAGTGGCACATGCCAAAACTAGTGATATATAACTATAAGTGCTTCTAGGAGACTGCTTATTATTTGTACTGCCTTCATGCATTTACTTCAATACCATTCCCCGCAAATTTTAACATATCAGAACCTAACTAGTAGTATATAAATATTTTAATTTATACATGCATACCTATATAGGTCTATACCTATTCAAACTTGTATGACTAATGGTTAGAAAACTGTGAAACTCATGTTAATTTCAATTTTCTCGTATTGCATTGGCTCGTCAAGTAACACTTAAACCATGATGTATACCACTAATTATTATGAATAAAGACAACAAAAGGAACTCGATTAATAAGGTATTTTAATACTATCATAACCATGAATATAGACAACCTACAAAGAGAAGACTACCACGAAGAAAAATATTCGAGTTGTTTTAGGCGAAATTGATATTCCAGGTGCTATATTTCCGTGCTCTGTTCTCGCTGACAAACCCGCCAGAGTGGTGCGGTTGGTAGAATCACGGACTGGTGTTGCAGAGTCCCTGCGCCATTCGGTCAGCGGTTCGAGTACACCAAATTCGTCCTGGTGTGGTGGCGCTTTGTATAGTCAATAACCTTGTAGTTGGTACTTGCAAAGTGTCTAGATAGGATCAAAGTTGTAGAAATTTATGCTACAAACATATATTTAATGTGAGGTCTTACATAATCAATCAAACCCATGTCTATCCCATCCCGACTCAATACCCTAGCTAATCAACTAACTAGGATACTTATCGGTGGTTAGTGGGTTGAATTTGGCTGTAGACTTGTATTAACACTGCCTGTCTTGTGATCCGAAGTGGTAGCGCGTGATCAGACCGCCCGTGAAGGACTGAAGCGGGGGGCTGGAGACTAGTGTTTCGATATGGGCGTCAGCAGGGTTTTCATAACCCAGTTATCCATGACGCAGCGGATTGTTATCTGTGTTGATTCTAACACGTCCTATTGTTTTTACACTTGTATGTACAAAATTAACGTATGTACAAATCTCTTCGTTATACAAGGACGTAAGAGATGTTATTAAGGCGAGGGTCTGGAGTGAACTGATTCTCCGTGTGGGCGGTAGCGATCGCCGCACCTTCCCTATGCCACGTGTATAATTACAGGTGGCCTAGAATCTAATGGGCGGCAGCCAATGACCGCGCTTCAAACCAAGGTGCTAATTATTTAAGTTGACAAATGATTAATAGCACTGAGAATATTAATTTATCCTATCCCAGTACTGATCACTTAATTAAATTACCTTAATATTACCCATTACCATTTAAATTATATATACATTCCTACTCACACTCCCCCATATGACGAGCGGAAAATACCTCTCACAAGGGGGGGGGGGGGGAACAAAACCACCACCACTACCAATTATGAGAGGGTGGTTGATGGATAATTTCCACACTGGGGGCCGGCGAAAACTGAAGTTCTGCTTCATGGCAATGAATGGGTACCGGGTGTTAGCCGGGGGTTTGTAACCCGCCTCCCGGGGTGCTGGCTTCGGCCAACACTATAAGCACTAGCAGACAGCTCTCTATGGGTAGTCTGAGCGAGAGCTGTCTGGTTACAGTGGAGATCCATCTCAGCTGCGTCGATAACTGACGAAATTCTTCAAACAAAAAACATCAAACAAAAAAACATGGTAACTCGGCCCTCTGCGTCTATCCCCCTATTGGTACCGAGGCGATTGGTAATGAAGTCAAATGATCCCCAAGACATTTCAGTCTCTAGTCATATGAGACTCAAGCCAATTGGATACCAGGTCTAAGTGTAACCTAGTCAACCTGGACCTTGTCCAACTTCTACCCTGGTCATCCCGTACCCTAGTCATCCCGTCACCTGGTCAATCCGTCACCAAGCGATCTGTCCTCAAGCCGCGTTTAGCCGCAAGTTCTGGCGGCTTGAGACCTGCCTCAGCCAGGCCCAGCCAAGTGCATTTTTTTCGAAGTGCATTTATTTTCGAAGTGCATTTTTTTCGAATTGCATTTTTTCAAAGTGCATTTTTTTCGAAGTGCATTTTTTCGAAGTGCATTTTTTCGAAGTGCATTTTTTATGTGCATTTTTTTCGAAGTGCATTTTTTCGAAGTGCTTTTATTTCGAAGTGCATTTTTTTCTAAATGCATTTTTTCAGAGCGCATTTTTTTCAGTGCATTTTTTTCGAAGTGCATTTATTTCGAAGTGCATTTTTTCGAAGTGCATTTTTTTCGAAATACATTTTTTTCAAAGTGCATTTTTTCGAAGTGCCTTTTTTTCGAAATGCCTTTCTTTGAAGTGCATTTTTTTCGAAGTGCATTTACTATTTCAAAGTGTATTTATTTCGAAGTGCATTTTTTTTCCAAGTGCATTTTTTTTAAAGTGCATTTATTTTGACGCACGCACCACAAGGGAGAGGTCGGACTCCCACTAGTAAGGCTAAGGATAATTCAAACCTGCTCGAATTATGGAAAGAAATTGAAAATTTTGAACTGGCCAAAAACAAGTCGAACTAGGGGGGGGGGGCACTCAGTAGAGCGCATACCTCGGCCCGAATATTTCATCAAATATATATATATATATATATATATATATATATATATATATATATATATATATATAATATATATATTATATACACTCAGTATGAGCGCATACCTCCGGCCGAATATTTCATCAATTGGTTGCCATGGCAACAGTTGTCAATAGATTTAATCCAAAATTAAATCAGTTCTTCCTTATACCAAATAGAATTGGTATACCGAGTTTGGTCAAAATCTATTCGTAACTTTTTGAGAAATCCTGTACACTAACAGACAGACAGACAGACAGACAGATCGGGGTGAAAACATAACCCCTCCAACTTCGTTGGCGGAGGTAATTATCCAAGGTTTGAATTATACGGGTTCGACTTAGAGAAGGTATACTGTACATGTAGTACCGAAAATCCATTGTTATTTCAGCCATAAACGATTAAGGTAGGTTAAATCAGATTTGGTTAGGTTAGGTCAGAGGTGGGGCTTGGTATAGTAACAGATATCAAGAAAAATGAAAATTATCAGTACTATGGCAGTGCAAAGAGGAGCAAGGTTTGCGGGGCGGGCCCCTACACCTGTAAAAAAAAAAATTAATAATGCGACAAAAACGAGTGCTAGGTTCATTCAATACACATCAAAACTTTCCAGAAAAACTAATTTTCGACCTCTAAATCGCTGAAAGCCAACTACCGAAATTTTACCCCGTACTAATACCCGACAATGTACTAACAACCCAATAACTGAGTATTTTCCTATCATCAACCACCGTATTTATTAACCAATTTTCTCCTGTTATTTACAAGTTTCCCTGTCCCGGGAAACTTGTCAGAGGTGACTGCTGGCGGGGCAGTGAGTGACGGAGAAATTCTTGCCGCTGGGCCGCCCCATAACACAAATATTCACTATTTCAACCCACATACACACCTTCTACCACCAAAACACTAGCAACTAAGGCTCCTTACTTATATATCTTACTATCTGATACATTAAAAATCCTTAAAACGCAAGCATTCCAAATAAAACGAGAATTATTTTGAGATGACGGGGACAGAAGGCGGAGAAAGGCAGTCTGACATGCCATTCTTGCCCGGAAACATGTCTCGCTGACTTGTGATTGGTCGAGAAGTTTTACAAACAGTTAGTCATTGGCTGGTGACTGATGATGAGCTTGATGACGTCATTACTCGCCTTAGCCAGTCAGCGCCTTCCGACGCGTTTATGACCGACCGAGGGAGGCTTTGTAGCTTCCGTCGTAAAGAAAAGTAGTATCTAGGTAGTCGGAGAGCAGGTCGTTGCTGGCGATACTACCTCCGTTGCTGGCTTCCCCCCATGGAAGGTTGAGTTAGCTATACTAATGGTGCCATGTTACTGCCTTTACTGTTGCGTTACGTTACATATTCAGAGTAATGACGGTGCTGTTCTCATAGACCAATCAGTCATTGGGGGCATACGCCGGGGTGCGCGTCGCCTCGCCCACCCTATGATGCCACTCCCGGGGGTCACCACGCGCGAGTCCCCATGCAGGCTCCTTTCCCATACCAAGCAGCTCTCAACAAGAAATATCAACTTGTCCCAGCTACGTGCCTTGTGGGCGCCCCCCCCCCCCCCCTTGGCCTCCTCCACGCCGGATTGTCTCTTACAGATACAACCCGTTCAGGGTAGCGTGCCACATGCCCATATTGCCGAAGTTGGCGCTGACGGACTATGCAGGTAATAGGCCTAGATTCAGTCTCACGGTGCAATCGCTGATTTGATATGTAATCATCGCTGGAAAGCGATACACCATGATTCTGCGAAGATACTTATTACGAAAGGCATCGATTCGTCTCTTCAAGTCGCTATTTAGTGTCCATGTCTCACATCCATAGAGTAAGACAGGGATCACAAGTGACTTGTAGATCTGGATCTTTGTCCTCCTGCACAGGTACCGACAACGCCAAATACGCCAGCTGAACGAGTCCATAGCAGCGTGGGCTATGCCAATCCGCCGTAAGACTTCTTGACGTGACCCGCCGTCATTATGGACTGCGCTATCAAGGTATGTAAAACTTTCCAAGATCTCAATGTCCTCGCCGCACGCATGAACAGACTGTACTTTTTCATCTAGTAAGCCTCCAAACACCTGGGAGGGCATTTTCGAACACTACTAAGACCATCTTAGCGCTAGTTGGACATTTTCGAAAGCAAATTTCGCTCCGCCTAGGACAGCGCAGCGAGTGTAGGCTAAGGCAGGGTTGGGGTCGTCTTAGCCCGCAATTTTCTCCGTCACCACAACAACAATGGTTATATTATTGGTTATATATTATATATTTTAGACTATATATAGTATATTAGGCTGTATAATACACTATGTATAAATATATTATATATATATATATATATATATATATATATATATATAATATATATATACATATATATATATATATATATATATATATATATATATATATATATATATATATAGCCTATATAGTATATGAAAACTATGGTGCCCCCCCGTTTTTACACCCCTTGTTCCACCACTGTTAATCGGTGAGGTTAGGTTAATTAATAAGCTTCTTGGGTAGGCGGTGAGATTAGGTTAATGGTGAGATGAGATCATTAGATGAGGTTAATGGTGAAAACCCTGTTGGGTGGGCTGGGTAGACTAGATATGGTTTCTGTGTTTTTGAGTNATATTATGCTAAAATGTGATTAAACAACCCAAAACTGAGTATTTCTTATCATCAACCACCGTATTTATTAACCAATTTCTCCTGTTTATTTACAAGTTTCCCTGTCCCAGAGTTAAATGTTCTCGCCGGTTTGCTTGAGTGTTCCGTTACACGTGTTTTCTTTTGATGTCTTGTTTATGCAGAAAGTGGAACATATCGAAACATAATCTTTACATTATTATATCTTTACACAGTCGGAGTATTGCACAATATTGATTTTGCATAAATAAGTAGTATTGCATGTTATAGAAATATTTTTTTAACCTAATAAATGAGCGTCAGATGAACATAACTTGTAATGACTGCACTACCGTCAATAACACTACCGTAAAGTCACCAATATTTTTGTAATGTATTGACTTTAAAAACAAGACAAAGTTAATGATGATGTGTTCTGACAGTGAAAGGTGGAATGAGAAGTGATGCTCCTCCTGTTTTAGGGCGGAAACTAATGTCGCTCAGTATATATTTGAATGGAAATGAGTGATAGATATGAGTACGTACTTATTCATGATTGTCTGACGATTGTCATTAATTTAGTTGAAGTGATAAATAGAACAACCGCGCGTTCAAGAAGCGGCACATATATTAAAAATGTATTGTATAGTTTAGTAGAAGACTATGTATGACATCTTATGTTTAAGAAAGTATTGACATAGAAATTATTTACTTTGCGTAGGTGTCGTCAACACCTCGCTAGCCACCCACAGCCTCATTCACGCGGGGATCACCGGACCGTGGCGGGAGGCCGATGTCCCCGCCCCCACCTACTATGCCCCGCCCCCGTGGAGGCCCCCCGCCGCAGAGTTCACCGCCACGCTGTTGCCTGCGTGCAAAGCCATGTGCACCACCCGGAGCTGTGGCAGCACGCGCTGATGGCCATGGCCCAGGTCGTCGAGCGGACAGCCGCGTATACTTCACTGACGGCTCGGTCAACCCGGATAGTGGCAGAACAGGCGCCGCGTTTCGTCACGGGTGGGACGAGATGTCTTGGCGGACGTCTGACAACTGCTCCACCCTCCAGACTGAGCTGGTGGCCATCCAGCACGCCCTCGAACATGCCCTGCACCGCCGGGAGGCAACCGTGGTAATACACACCGACTCCTGGACGGGGCTGCGGCCCTCCAACAGCCGCATCCCAAGGACAACGTGAGGCTCATCCCACCATCCTGGGCAGCCTACAGAGCCTTGGCGCGCAGGGAAGGCGTGTCAGGCTCAACTGGAGTCCCCAGCCACGTAGGGGTCCGAGGTAACGAGGCGGCGGACGTGGCAGCACAGCGAGCCGCCCAGTGGCCCCAGCGTCACCATGCACGTTGCCTCCCAGCTTACAGCAGCTCAAGGCGCAGGCGAGGCGGGCCGCAGCACACCGCGCTCACAGACACACCGAGAGCTGGAGACCAGGAAGAGCAGGCGGCCTGGTACGCTTGCAGCCACTGACTACCACCCACTGGACGCCACCCAGCAACACCTGGGCAGATGGCGCACTACTGCAGCGTGTGCGTCTGGCTTACTGCACCAGGAGGAGCTGCAGGAGGATTTCGAGGGGCAAGAGTGCGATCACTGCGAGAAGCCACACCCGTCACCCACTGGTGCACTACCTCCTGTCCTGCCCCGCCACCGCCCCCCTGAGGCCCGGCCCGGCCCCCGCCGCCCAGCCTGCAGGTGGGGGGCTGCTGAGTGGGCGTGAAGGCAGGGCCGCCCTCATGGTCCGCCACACCCCGAGAGACGTGATGTTGAGGGTGCTGCGAACAACGCCCCCTCCCCCGCTGACACATCACGTACCCACAACCCCGCCGCCCCCGAGCGCTGACCAGTGACGCAGGTGACTCACCATCACCACGCCTCCACGCGCCCCTCCCGTAGCCTGACGGGATAAGCTCCTCACTGCCGGGCTGATGCCCGCTTTGTACCTTTTTGGTACTGGATATGTATTTCTGTACAGTCTAAGACAAAAGTCGTGTCATGAATTTTGGTTAAAACATCTGGTAAATGGCTAACCTATCGGTGCTGTCTGCCGTATGTCATACGAACGGTTGGTAGCACTGCCGTAAGTGCTTCGATCTCACCACAACTCTACGTCATAATAGTTCGTATCCTCACGAGTAATTGTTTTAGGATTCATTACCAGGAGTGTTAGAAATAGAAGTGCTGAGGTAATTATATTAGCAGTGATTGAAACATGGGTTCGGTGAACCAGTCTCAGGGTTCGGCTGAGGCCATCCGAAACACATTGCAAGTTTGCTATTATTGTAAACTCCCTAAGCTGTTGAGGCTCGCTTCGCACAAGCCCCCCCCCTTATAACAATCCTGGATTCACCCCTGTATTCCACTTTCTTTTTAAGGACCTATATTTGCCACTGCTTCTGAGTCCTTCCTTCCTTCATATTATTATCCAAATATACTATTGAATTTTGAAGCAATTTTTCTTGAATTATTAGTATTACTATTATTATTTTTAATTTTTTAATTTATTCTTGCATGTGACTAGCTCTCCATACTCCTGCCGGTGGTGATGTATGTGGCCTTCAATGGCTCAGGTATAAAGATGAAATGTCCTGGCGATCATAGCTGGGCCGAATATACATCGCATTCCACATCGAATAATATGAAACCTCAACGCAGTAAATCTATTGAACCTTTGAAATACCCTTGGTTTGTTTTAGACATTGTCTCATCGGCGTCAGATATGAAGCTTTGAACCTTTATCTGAACAGAAGCTTAAGGGATTCAGGCTTGCCAACCACGAGCATGTAACTGCGTTAGGGTTTTCATAATGTTTCACGAGTTACATTTCATATTCGACAAAACCGGACACGACTGTTTGTCTTAGACTGTACATGCTTGTATTGTATTTATATGTCCTGTATGTTGATTGTACAATAAACCTTTACAAGTTACAAGTCAAGCGCGGAAGCATACTTACCTGGCACAGGAGATACGCGCGATCCTGAAGGCGGTTTTCCCAGGCGAGGCCCACCATTGCACTCCGGCGGTGCTGACCCTTGCGATTAACCCAAATGTGGTTAACTCGAGTGCGAAATTTTTGTTAGCGGGGGATTGCGTTCGCGCATCCCCCTTATAATGTGGTTCAGGGGGAAAGCCACAAAACACTTTATGACCTTTTTTTGGTCGGAAGTCCGACGTCGGTCGTAACAGGAACCCACAGCGCGGAAAAGTCGTAGGTTTGGTCGTAAACGTGCAGACTGGCCACGACTGCTCGAGACTGGTATTAGCAGAGGTAGGAAGTCTCCAGGCTCGCTTATTATTGCTTGGTATGCTATGAAATATCATTTCTCTAGGTGAATGTAGACATGATTGCATTTGGATGGATATTATTCATATGAGTAAAGAGATGAAATACAAGCAAGGGACTCATCCACGTCTGGCAGCAGCAGCAGCAGCAGCCTGAAGCCCGTGAGGTGGATATCAACACCATTACATCAAAGGAGATAGATGTCTTTGGTAATATTTAGTAGGGGAGCGAGAACCCCTTGAGGAATCCTATGATCCCTGGTGATATCCTATGGTGCTATCACAGGCATGGGAGCTGACTGTCTTCTCAGGAAGGCACAGTGAGCGGATGACAGCGCGTTTTTACACCTCCTCCGCCACGGTAGGTTTGGGCAGATTAAACGTCTTATTACTCGTTATTGTACAACTTAGAGATTATTGTGAGATGTTATATACACGTGTCAATATCTAAATCAATGTAGCACCGTGTGTCACCTTAAATAAGGGTGATTTAAAGATGTTATGATGGAGGTGACTGCTGGCGGGGCAGTGAGTGACGGAGAAATTCTTGCCGCTGGGCCGCCCCATAACACAAATATTCACTATTTCAACCCACATACACACCTTCTACCACCAAAACACTAGCAACTAAGGCTCCTTACTTATATATCTTACTATCTGATACATTAAAACTCCTTAAACTCAAGCATTCCAAATAAAACGAGAATTATTTTGAGATGACGGGGACAGAAGGCGGAGAGAACAGTCTGACATGCCATTCTTGCCCGGAAATATGTCTCGCTGACTTGTGATTGGTCGAGAAGTTTTAAAACAGTTTGTCATTGACTGGTGACTGATGATGAGCTTGATGACGTCATTACTCGCCTTAGCCAGTCAGCGCCTTCCGACGCGTTTACGACCGACCGAGGGAGGCTTTGTAGCTTCCGTCGTAAAGAAAAGTAGTATCTAGGTAGTCGGAGAGCAGGTCGTTGCTGGCGATACTACCTCCGTTGCTGGCTTCATCCCATGGAAGGTTGAGTTAGCTATACTAATGGTGCCATGTTACTGCCTTTAGTGTTACGTTACGTTACATATTCAGAGTAATGACGGTGCTGTTTCTCATAGACCAATCAGTCATTGGGGGCATACGCCGGGGGGCGCGTCGCCCACCCTATGATGCCACTCCCGGGGGTCACCACGCGCGAGTCCCCATGCAGGCTCCTTTCCCATACCAAGCAGCTCTCGACAAGAAATATCAACTAGTCCCAGCCACGTGCATTGTGGCGCCCCCCCCCCCCCCCCCCCTTGGCCTCCTCTACACCGGATTGTCTCTTACAGAAACAACCCGATGGGAAGGATCGGTTTCAGGGTAGCGTGCCACATGCCCATATTGCCGAAGTTGGCGCTGACGGACTATGCAGGTAATAGGCCTCGAGTCGTCTCACGGTGCAATCGCTGATTTGACATGTAATCATTCCAGCGATACCCATGATTCTTGCGAAGATACTTATTACCAAAGGCATCGATTCGTCTCTTCAAGTCGCTATTTTAGTGTCCATGTCTCACATCCATAGAGTAAGACAGGGATCACAAGTGACTTGAAGATCTGGATCTTTGTCCTCCTGCACAGGTACCGACAACGCCAAATACGCCAGCTGAACGAATCCATAGCACCGTGGGCTATGCCAATCCGCCGTAAGACTTCTTGACGTGACCCGCCGTCATTATGGACTGCGCTATCAAGGTATGTGAAACTTTCCAAGATCTCAATGTCCTCGCCGCACGCATGAACAGACTGTACTTTTTCATCTAGTAAGCCTTCAAACACCTGAGGGGGCATTTTCGAACACTATTAAGACCATCTTAGGGGACTAAGACCATCTTAGCGCTAGTTGGACATTTTCGAAAGCAAATTACGCTCCGCCTAGGACAGCGCAGCGAGTGTAGGCTAAGGCAGGGTTGGGTCGTCTTAGCCCGCAATTTTTCTCGGTCACCACAACAACAATGGTTATATTATTGGTTATATTTATATATTTTAGACTATATAGTATATTAGGCTGTATAATACACTATGTATAAATATATTATAATATATATATATATATATATATATATATATATATATATATAGTATATATATATATGTACTATATATATAGCCTATATAGTATATGAAAAACTATGGTGCCCCCCCGTTTTTACACCCCTTGTTCCACCACTGTTAATCGGTGAGGTTAGGTTAATTTATAAGCTTCTTGGGTAGGCGTGTGAGATTAGGTTAATGGTGAGATGAGATCATTAGATGAGGTTAATGGTGAAAACCCTGTTTGGGGTGGGCTGGGTGGACTAGATATGGTTTCTGTGTTTTTTTGAATGGACTAGATATGGTTTCTAGTTTATGGTTTCTATCCTAGCTGGGATATGATTTGATGAGGTTAGTACGCTGCTTTACTCGTAAATCACTTGGGATATTGTCTTCACCAGAAAACCCTGCCTACCAGCAGCCCCAAGCTTGCTGGGGGAGAGGGATATCTTTAAAAAAAAAGAGAAAAAGAAGTAAATTTCCAGATGAACACTACTTCCTTTGGTGGACGAAACTTTTTTTTTCTGGTGAGTTTTGATATGTTTTGAATTAACCCTTTCACGCACGGTGACGCGATCGCGTCAAAACGGGCCTGTCTACAACTGAGCTTTTGACGCGAACTGCGTCAAAAAACATTTAAAAATTCGCCAAAAATAAAGTATTTATCAGAATCGCGTCAAAATTTACTGCGTAAGAGATCCAAGCTAGGCCTATAAAATAAACTAATTGTCACTCTCGTGTGAGTAGATTTGAAGTGATAAGGGCCCGTGTCACAGCTCACTCTCAGCAGGCAGCCTGTCAGCGCGGACTGCCAGTCCCTTTAAAACGTTTCCCGAGCCGGGTAAGCCATACTTGTAGCCTAATCCGTCTTCCAACATGAGTTTCAGTTTTCCTCCATTTTCTCAAGAACTACTGGCCATATGAAAATTCTAATAGTAGCGTTGGAATCCTCATAAAATCCGCTTGTATTGGCATATAAACCATAAAAAGTTAACTCAGGAAGTATCAAGCTACGAAGTGGTGAACGTAAGTATTTCTTATTTCTCAATATTTTACTCAATATTTTTTCTAAGTTGTTAAACTCCGCTATTTACTCGCATTTCTTGTTATTTTTGTCTCTCATAAGGCAGAATAATCTCTTGCGAAACCAACGATATATAATAATGCCAGGAAAAAAGAATAATGGGGGGGTTTGAAATTGATAACTTTAAACCAAAACATTCCCCCGCCAGATTTCGGGGCTTTAAGGGGGGGCCCCTTGAGACCCCCAATTTAATGTCGCAGTGGACGGAAAAACTTTTTAAAACTTTTCGTGCTTAAAAAGGGTTAATCTGTTTAAACCAGTTATGTCGAAAAATAACTTTTGTGATTTGAACAAAATGACAAAAAACTACTGAACCAAAACCTAACTATATATAAAAAAATTTATTTGCAAACAGAAAGGGTTTTAGCAGTTTTAATTCTAAACCTAAAATTTTCACAAAAAAAAAATTTTTCTTTAAATTAAACGATAATATCACATACTGGCTATGATGTGTGTGTGGGGGATAAAAAGGGTACTTCGGCGGGGTATAAAAAATTTTCCCCCCAAAATCCATACTTGTGTCGCGCACCCCTTGTTTGGGGTTTAAGCGGGGGTGGGCACAAAGAAGGGTTGGCCTTACACGAGGCTAAATGACGTTCGAAAATGTTTTCCTTACCATCTTCTTACCCCGGTATAACAAAGTCGGTTTTGGGACCTAAGAGGGTATTTAAAGACCCCCTTCAAAAAATGCCCACCCTGGACCTTGGTCTTGAGCCAGGAGACCTTAAGCCCAAAAGGCTTTCCCTCCTCGTGCAGCGCCCCCAAAAGGAGCCTACACCAGGACCTCCAGCGATTCACCCAAAGATTTCCGCTCATCGGAAAAACAACAAAAATTTTCACTGTTTTGGTTTTTGGGGAAGGGGGAATGGATGCCCCTACAACCATTTTATTTTACAAATTTTGCAAAAATTATGCAATTATTTTAAAAATTTTTTCTCATACAAGTTTTTAAAAATTGATGGGGCAAGGACGCCCCCCTTTCCCTTTCACTCCTTATTCACGGAAAAAGAAGCTGGATACACCTCCCCCACATTTCACAGCACTCTCAGTCCCGATTTAAAAGACCGGGTCTAAAACCCCAAGGAGTTTTCTGCGGGAATCCCGCGAAGCGCAAAAGATCCCAAAAGTGACTCCCCGATCCCACTGAGTAAAACCCCTTTTTTGTAAACCCTAGGCTGCAACATCCCCTGTTAAAAACTCACGTGGGCCCTTTTCCACCGGGACGGGGAAGCCCTAGAATACGGTCCGTGTTTGATTTTACCGGGCGTGAACCCAGACTGCTGCAAAACTTGGGCGAAAAACAGACTTCTCATAGACCCTTCCCCTTTAATATTTTGGAGAGCCCAGGGACTAAAAGGGCCGGTGAAAAAATTTTTCCCCAGCGTGGGTCGGTGTGATACAGGTTGTTTATTGGGAAGGGCGGGGCTGTGATCAAATTGGGGGAGTGCCAAACCATTTTTGGAACAAGTAATTAATTACCTACCATGTATTTTTAATTTTCGTTTTAAAAAAATGTGTTTTGTTATTGCCCTTCCTTGAGCAGGGGATGGGTGTGTTTTTTTTTAAAAGTAGGTACTACCAACAAAAACCTAAAAAGGTTAAGAAAATTTACACAAAACACCTTTTTTTTTTCTTAAAATTTTTTATGAGCCATTTTTTTTTCATACTTTTTCCCCCCCCTTTCCCTTTGTATTATTCGAAGCAGGTTTAGGTTTTGGGTTTTTGATGGGTTACATTCGATGTCAGTTTTGGAACCTGTTTTATTCTTTATTGCGTTTAAATGTTTTGCTGCGTCAAAAATTTTAAATATTTTATTGAATTAATGGGCTTTTGCCAATATAAAATTTTATATATTATTTATTTTAATATATATATTATAATATAATTATATAATATATATATCATATAGTATTTTCCCAAACCGGAAATTTAACAAAAAAGGTTGGTAGGGGGTTATTACTTTATAGACATTAAATTTTATGCCCCCAAAAAGAATTAAATTGAAAAAAATTTCTTGTTTACGGGTCTTTTGGGTAGGGTCCCTAAAGATTGAAAAAAAAATGTTTAAAAGGATCTTTTTTGAAAGGGTAGCCCAAAAGATTGAAAAAAAGAATGTTTTTACGGGATCTTTTGAAAGGGTAAGCCCTAAAGATCAAAGGTACATTTTTTTTTTTTTATTTTAAATTTCATTTTTTTTGTGTGAAAATTTTAGCTTTTTTTAATACTGATTTTATTGCCCCCTCTAGAATAAATACTCCCTACTACTATAAGTAAGTACTTTTAATGGGCAATAAAATATTTATAAAAAGGTTATTTTAAAATAAATTTTGTAAGTACAATATAATTTGGTATTATCCAATAGAGTTTTAGAAATTACATATGAGTACTGATTCTGACAAATTTTAACTTTTGTGAATCTTAAAAATTTTTGAAACTTAGTTCTTTTTTTTTTTTAAAATTTTGTTTTAACTTTTCCATTGTCATGACATTTGAAATTTGTAATTTTTTTTAACGACTCCAAAATTTTCCCTTTATGGGGAAAAGGGGCCTTTTTATAAAAATTTTTAGTCACGGGTTAAAAACATTTTTTTTTTTATAAATCCTGGCGACCATTACTTGATAGGGCGGTGAATTTTCGTTACAATTTATAATACCTTTGGGGAAAAGTTTTAAATTTTTCCTTCGGGAAATTCTAAAAATATTGAGTTTTTTTAAAAGGAAACTGGCTTTTGGTTTCTTCGTAAGAGGGGCCCGTTACGTAGGAAACTTGAAAGAATGGGTGCCGACCAATGTTAGGGTATCGGGGGAAAATTGGGGAAGAGATGTCCCGGGAAGGACATATGTGCACAATTCTGGGCCACTGATGTATTTGGATGCCCGGGCATTTTAAACAAAATGTAATTTTTCCAAAAGGGATTTGCCCTTTCTTTCCTTTTTTGTGCTTTAAGAACTTTTACAAACCTGACCCAATTTAAATTTTTTTTTTGCATTTAAAAGGATAAAATTTAGCTTTGATTCTAAACATCACAAAAGGCTGGTCGCCTTTTTTAATTTTGTTTTTAAAGCATGGAAATTGAAACAAATAAAACCCAATCGGATAATTTTTCAGAAAATTCTTTCATTAATAATGTCCTTTTGGGAATTTTTAGTTGATAGGACTTTAAGGGGTTCGATTGAGGTGTTTAGCTGAGGGGGATCGGGGTTTTGGTGGGGGGGGGGCCAAGGCATCGTTTTCCCCGGCCTTTTTTGGGCAAAGGATCAAATGTAGTTCTGTTCTTATCACTTAATATCTGAACGACCCCATGTGGGTTCAACGAAAATTAATCTGATTTTTTGGACCATGGCAAAGTGCTAGGGGCTTTTTCCCCCCTTTGCCGCGGATGGGCCCGGGTTTTGGGCAGTCCCTTTCCCGGGGATGGGCCCCCTACTTCCCCCGGGGGGGAAAAAAAAAAAAACTTTATATCTTTTCAATGAATTGGCAAGTGTTGATCGTCATATAAACTGTCGGGACGTGTTTTTTTTAAAGGGTAGGGGCGTCTTTGGGCAGCTTTTCGCTAAAGATACCCGTTACAAAGATTTTTTTCCAAACCCGGGAAATTTCTTTTGGGTTTAATTTACATTTTTTTCAAATTAGTGTTAGGGGTTAGGGTTTCTCCCAAAATT
>JACEEZ010025112.1:0-5000 GCA_016584305.1 Chionoecetes opilio
CACACCACACACAAACACAACACACCACACCACACACACACACACAACCACACACACACACCGAGGAACGCAAACATGAATAATACAATAACAAAACTCTCCCTTCCGTCTCGTCGCTGGCCATGAGGGTGACAAGAGTATAACCTCTCGTCACCTTCAGAAGCGCGGCCTAGGTATTCACGCTTCATCCCCGTTGTGTGGTGTGTCCGCGCGTGTGAACAGAAAAACAAGGAAACACACACACACACACACACACACACACACACACACACACACATACACACACACACACAGACACAGACACAGACACAGACACAGACACAGACACAGACACACACACACGTTATCAGTGGTATTTGTTGCTGTGGTTGAGGTAGGACTATTTTAGAGAGAGAGAGAGAGAGTTTTATTTTACATTGTTTCGATAAGTTATAGAGCCAAACCGCTCATAATGTATTAATGTATTGCCACATTGTTATTATTATTATTATTATTATTATTGTTATCATTATTATTTTTATCATTATCATTATCATTATTATTATTATTGCTGCTATCATCATTATCACTATCATTATTATTATTGTTTTTATTATTATTGTTATTATCGTTATTATTGTTATTACTATAATTGTCGTTATTATTATTGTTTTTATCATTATTCTTATTTCTACTATAATTGTTATTATTATTGTTATAATTACTGCTACTACTACCACTACTATTATACTACCACTATATAGGGTAAATATTACAAAAACTTATTATATGCTATTTCAAAATCGATCTGTAGTATACAACATGGGTCCAGTATATATGGTGGGTGTGAACTTAAGAGGGTTGCATGTACAACATTTTTGGGGGTTATCATAGATGAAAACTTAAATTGGAAAAATCATATTCAATCAGTCTGCTTAAAAGTGTCAAAAACTTGTGGAATATTATACAAAATTCGTTACAATCGAACAACTGATGCTTTGAAAAGTATATATTATTCATTGTGTTATCCTATTATTATATATTGTGTGTCCATCTGGGGTTGTACGTGGCCGTCAAATGTAAAGGAAATTATTGTCACTCAGAAGAAATTGATCAGAACCATAACATATAGAGGGAAACATGACTCTACACACTTTTTATTCAATGAGTTAAAGTTACTAAAATTTGCATTTCTACTTAAATATTTTTGTCTTCTCACTGTTTATAATGATTTAAATGATAATAGTTACAACAGAAATATATTTAGAATGATTCAGCACAGCCTAGGTACCAGAGGTAACAATGTTAACTTGTTATGTCCACAACCAAGAACAACACTGTACAAATTTTCTATATATTGGTTTGGCCCGAGATGTTAGAACGCATTACCAGATGATATAAAAACAGCAACTAATCTCAATTCATTTAAATTTAAGCTTAAACAGTATTTATATAATATGCAAAGTCAAGATGTTATAGAATAAAAATTAAAGTACAGTAAATTTGTGCTCCTGAAATTTAGGTATTTTTTTAAAAACATGTCACTATGAGTTTATATTTTTTGTATGTAAATCTTTATTTGTAAATTATTGCCGTCATCGTATACGTATTTATATGATGTTAACAGATTTTATGTCTGCTAAGGAGCTCATGCTCAGCAGACTGATGCCTCTAAAATGTGTATATAATATTTATTCATGTATATAATTGTTATTTGGCAATAAACTCTATAAACTAAACTATATTACCACTACTATACTACTACTACTACAACTACTACTATTATTACTTATACTACTACTACTACTACTTCTATACTACCTCTACTACTACTACTACTACTACTACTACTACTACTACTACTACTACTACTACTACTACTACCACTACTACTACTACTACTACTACTACTACTACTACTACTACTACTACTACTACTACTACTACTACTATTAATGTTACTGCTATTCTTACATTTCTCTCCTTATAACGCCAACTATACATTCCACTAATTCAATCAAAGGTAAAAGTCATCACCAATACTCATATTTACTGTTTATTGCTATATGACCCACTTTTCATACGTAGTTTGATGCAAAGCGGCAGTAAAACGAATAAGAAAGTCAAGCTCGTAACGTGTAGTTTCCCCCTATACGTGTTCATAAGAAACACACACACACACACACACACACACACACACACACACACACACACACACACACACACACACACACACACACACACACACACACACACACACACACACACACACACACACACACACACACACACACACACACACACACACACACACACACACACACACACACACACACACACACACACACACACACACACACACACACACACACACACACACACACACACACACACACACACACACACACACACACACACACACAAATACACACAAATACACACAAATACACACAAATACACACAAATACACACAAATACACACAACGGGATCACAAAAACACAAACGTAATATCTCAGGAATGTAGTGAAGGATGGACGGCGAGTTGGCTTATCATCACGCAGTCTATTCTTCCGTCTTCTCTCCTCGGGCGTTCCCTTAAGGCAGCAGCGGTTTACTGCCTCACTTAATTTTGCCTTGAATCTCTCGTAATTTTTAGCAACACCGGCCGCACTGTACAAACTTTCATCCGATTGTTCCTCTGGATAGTTCGTGGTACCTATGTGGGAAACCTTGTTATTTGCTCTGGTTAGGTTACAGTTATGATCCTGTGAATGTCTTTTTTATTATTGAATCGTCACCTCATGTTTGCTTGGGTGGGTGAGGTTTTGTTTTGATCGCACGTATTCAATATTAGTGGTGAATTAAGTTATTGGATCTCTCTCTCTCTCTCTCTCTCTCTCTCTCTCTCTCTCTCTCTCTCTCTCTCTCTCTCTCTCTCTCTCTCTCTCTCTCTCTCTCTCTCTCTCTCTCTCTCTCTCTCTCTCTCTCTCTCTCTCTCTCTCTCTTTCGCTCTCGCTCTCGCTCTCACTCTCGCTCTCGCTCTCGCTCTCGCTCTCGCTCTCGCTCTCGCTCTCGCTCTCGCTCTCGCTCTCGCTCTCGCTCTCGCTCTCGCTCTCGCTCTCGCTCTCGCTCTCTCGCTCTCTCTGCTCTCTCTCTCTCTCTCTCTCTCTCTCTCTCTCTCTCTCTCTCTCTCTCTCTCTCTCTCGCTCTCGCTCTCGCTCTCTCTCTCTCGCTCTCTCGCTCTCTCGCTCTCTCTCTCTCACCTAATTCTAGTATTCACAATTTTTTTAAGTCCTTAGAAAATATCTTGGAATTTCTAACACTTACATATGATACACCGTGTTATATAACTGGTGACTTTAATATAAATCTACTTAACAATGAGAATAATGTTAATGACTTTATTAACTTACTTTTTTCACATTCATTTTTTCCTACTATCACAAAACCCACAAGAGTTACTAACAATTCAGCTACTTTAATAGATCATATTTGGACAAATAATGTATGTAACTATGAAACAAGTGGAATTATCTACACCCAAATTAGTGATCATTTTCCAATATTTTCGTCCTTTTCACTACCAAATAATAGTAATTCAGAAGCTTCTTATGTATCATACAGGAAAAGACTGTACAACGATGAATCAATAAGTACATTTAAATCTGCTCTATCTAACTATAAGTGGGAAGATCATATGACTGGACAGGATGTTAATAAAGATTTTGATATTTACATGAATACTTTCATACAGTTATATAATAGATATTTTCACGTCAAAGAACACAAAGTTAAAAAGGAACACACAAATAAACCATACATTACAGAGGGAATTAGGAACTCCATTAAACATAGAAACAAGTTACAAAAACTTTCATCTAAATGGCCATTAACTTATGAAAAGGAGTTTAAAAAATATCGAAATATGTTAACTTCTATAATTAGAATTGCGAAAGATAATTATTATAAGTCTACTTTGAAAGATAATTCAGGAAATCCCTCAAAAACTTGGCAAATTATTAATGATATTTTAAGAAGAAAAAATAGATCAAATTGTAAATCTTTTATTATGCAAGGAAAGTCCATTACTGATAATCAGGAAATAGCTAATGGTTTTAATGATTACTTTTGCAATGTAGCCAGTAACCTAGCTCAAGGTATTGAAGTACCGCTAACACATTTTAAAAATTACCTTCCTCCGTCTGTGCCCTTTTCCTTTTACTTCAGACCTACAAACCAGCATGAAGTTGGCAATATTATTGATAGTATGAAGAAGAAATCACCGGGTCATGATGACATAAGCATTAGTGTAATTAAAGCATGCAAGCAAGAAATTATTCCTTTCTTAGAATACATAATCAATAAGTCGTTTGTGCAAGGCTGCTTCCCAAATCATTTACAGATAGCCCGAGTAGTTCCTATTTTTAAAAAAGGTGATCAGTCCCTGTTTTCTAATTACCGTCCGATTTCTATACTACCTAGTATTAGTAAGATTATTGAAAAAATAGTAGCACATAGATTACTGAATTATCTAACAAATAAATCCCTTTTAACTAACAATCAATTTGGGTTCAGACCAAACTTTTCTACTGAACTGGCAGTTCATCACCTTACACAACAAATGTACAATGCTCTAGATAATAGAATGTTTCAGCTGACAGTTTTCTGTGATCTTAGTAAGGCATTTGACACTATTAATCATTCTATAGTGTTGCATAAACTTGAAGTGTATGGCATAAGGGGTCCGGCATATAATTGGTTTAAAAGTTATTTAAATTCAAGAAAACAATACACAGCTTTTAATAACACCACATCACAGCGAAAAATTATTAAATGCGGAGTACCACAAGGATCGGTTTTAGGGCCACTATTATTCCTGATATATATAAATGATATAACTTTAAGTACCAATAACCTAAAATTGATATTATTTGCGGATGATACGAACATTTTTCTTCAGGGGCGTGATTTACCTACGTTACAAGATACTATGAACCGGGAATTAACTCATGTCACTAGT
>JACEEZ010025112.1:12500-22500 GCA_016584305.1 Chionoecetes opilio
GAGAGAGGGGAGAGAGGGGAGGAGAGAGAGAGGAGAGGGGAGAGAGAGAGAGAGAGAGAGAGAGAGAGAGGAGAGAAGAGAGAGAGAGAGAGAGAGAGAGAGAGTAGAGAGAGATGAGAGAGAGAGAGAGAGAGAGAGAGAGAATGTTCTTTTTTAGCATACCACGAATTATTTATTACGAACAACCATCAAGGTTATGGAGTATGGCAATAGAAACAAGAACGCGAAATTAAGAAAAAAACTGAAAGTAGAGAAGACAGTGTGAATGAACGATAGAGGAGAAGGAGGCGGAGGGAAGGAGAAAGCTAGGGAGGGAAGGGGGGTGGGGTATAACATTTGATGTAAAGAGCAAAGATGGAATTGGAAAAAATATGTAAAGATATTCATCCTTATTGACCTACATATATATTGCGTAATTTTGACTTACAGTATATGTATATATTTTTTTTATGTATCGCCCCGGTGTCGCCCTGGACCCCCCACCCCCTGACTCCCTGGCGTGTGTGGCTCACACTCCTGCGGCGGGAGAACAGGAAATCAATTATCGTTTGATTAAAGAGACAGACAGGTGAACATGAATTAGATTTTTGTCAGATTTTGTGTGTGTCATTCGCCCATGGTCTTGTCCACGCGAGCTACACTCGCGATCGCCAGTTTCACCCTCCCAGAGCGAGCTTGGAGCTCATTATGACCGATCTTAGGGTAATGCTGGGACCTCACACACCACGCATCCCCATCCCTTTGCTCAAGGGGGTTATAAAAACAAGCCGCCGCCCAAATTTGACAGTGAAAAACCACCGGGAGCGAGTGAGGACTCGAATCGGCTAACCACAGACTGGCGCGCCAACGCTCTATTCACTGGACCATCGTGATTGTACGACGATCTGTTGTGTGTGCGTGTGTGTGTGCGCTGTGCGCGCATGCGTGCGTGCATGTGTGTTTGTGTCGCGCACGCGCGCCTGTGTCCTTGCGTGTGTGTGTGTGTGTGTGTGTGTGTGTGTGTGTGAGAGAGAGAGAGAGAGAGAGAGAGAGAGAGAGAGAGAGAGAGAGAGAGAGAGAGAGAGAGAGAGAGAGAGAGAGAGAGAGAGAGATGATCATCTGTGTGAAGTGAAAGAAGAGAGCAAGAAAAAATAGGAAGAAAATTGTGACAGGTTTCAACAAGAGATAATGCAATGATGGAGGAGAGAAGAACAATTAAGAACAATTAGCCACAAGCTGACCCGAGTGAGAGGCTAAATTCCTGTCTTACCTATAGCGGGTGCGTGGAATTGTGCGCCGCTGCTGTAACGAGCGGCGAAAGTATGCTAATGGTAGGCAAACTCACTCCACCGCTGGCAGATACGGGATGAATGAGCGCTAAGAGAATGAAGGTTATACATTTGCAAGTCAGGGAGGTGGGAGAGAGAGGGAAACGAAGAGAGAGAGAGAGAGAGAGAGAGATGAGAGAGAGAGGAGAGAAGAGAGGGGAGAGGAGAGAGAGAGAGAGGAGAAGAGAGAGAGAAGGAGGGAGGGGAAGGGAAAGAGGAAGAGAGAGAGAGGGGAGGGGGCCGTCAGGCAGTCACCAATACCCGGTGGAGGTTCCGTTCCAAGGGTCGGTCCTGGGCCCCATCCTGGGGAAAACATTTACTTCAATGACCTATTCCAAAGCCTCCTGTGGCGCTGCCTAGCGACGATTGCCCCGTTCCCACTCCTACCCCGAGAGGAGATGCAAACGTGATAGATCCGCCAACCGTCAACTTGGTGACATAAGGCCGGGGGAAAAGACGGGGGAAAGTCCAGTTTGCTGCCGAAAGACCCGGGCCATGGTTTATAGTTCGGGGGAGGACTCCAGGCTTTCGACGGGAAGCTAGTTTGGCGACGATACCCTTGCCATCAAGGACCCACAACATCCTGGGGGTGGGGTTGACTCCAGCCCCGCTTTGACCGCCACCTGGAGACTGGGCGCGTCGAGCCTCACTGTACTGGGGTGCTCTCCTGCGCCGAAAAGGGGCCCTGTCGACGCTGATTACCTCATGCGGCTTACGGCCCAATGAGGCCCGTCATGGGGGTATAGTCTCTCACCGGATGAGTAGTGCCCCGTGCCCCTGTCATCTGGGAAAAAAGTGCAGAGAGTTGAGCGCCTCATACACCGCCGAACCAAAATTTACCCCCCCCCCCCCCCCCCCCCCCCCCCCCCCCCCCAAACACAACAACAAGGGGCCAGCAGGAGCAGTGGCGGGATGATTTCCCCCCCCCCCAGCTTGATATCTGGGGCACCGAGGAGGGGTCGGTGCCCCCCACAGTGTTGCACAAGGCCCAGGTGCAACCTCTTCCCCCCTTGTAGGACTTCGGGTCCCCGGGGGGAGGTCTGTCGCGCTAAAGAGGACGGTAGTCGGTGATCTCCTCCTTGAGGGCCCCCAGGACCCACCCGTATGGGCCGCGAGCCTTTGCTTGGGGACGGCGACACTGTGGAACCCCCTTCACGGGTTTAGGTGGATGTCGTGGCCTGAAACCCCCAGCAGGGGAAGGTGGCGGCCCATAGATGGTGCCGCTTACATCCGCCTTAGTGACCCTAAGGCGTGATACATTTGTCGTGTCATTAGTGACACACAGTGACACAGTGACACACACATAATGACACCATTGACACTTAGTTACACAGTGACATACAGTGTACGTATCAATAGTGCGCCTGACAAGTGCCTGTGACGGATAGTGTCCCTCAGCCTGAAACACTGTGTATTTACTACTTAGTTTTATTATCTTAAAAGGGCATAGCTTTCGGATAGATGTCCCCAGGACAGGGGACTTCTTTAGCTTCCCGCCATTTTAATTGCCTTCATCAACCTCCTTATAAATTTGTGGGCCCCATGTCAACCAGGGATGTAAGTTGTTTAAATAAAAAAAGAGAGAGAGAGAGGAGAGAAAAGGAGAGAGAAGAGAGAGAGAGAAAAAGGAGAGAGAGGAGAGAGAGAGAGAGAGAGAGAGGAGAGAAGAGAGAGAGAGAGAGAGAGAGAGAGGAGAGAGAGAGGAGAGAGAGAGAGATAGAGAGAGAGAGGAGAGAAGAGAGAAGAGAAGAGAGAGAGAGAGAAGCTTTGGTGGGTGAAGTAAGGATGGAAGATGGAAAGTGGGAAAGAATTTTGATCAGATAGAGAAAGGAGGAAGTAAAAAAGAAAAGGATAGGAAGCCAAGGGCGAGGAGGAAATGGGAGAGAGTGAGGAAGAAGAGGTAAGGAGAGGAGGCAAGTAAGAAGGGAGGAGGAGGGAGTTCAGGGTCGGTAGGAAAGCTTGGGGCCGGATGTTCGAACGTTCGTAACGCGTCTCTAAGATCATCTTTGCACTTAGATTGATCTTGGAACGTTCGTAACGCGTTTAGAGGTATTTTCAAACGATCTTTGCGAACATCCATCCGCCATATTTGTTCGTTTTTCCACCATATTTGTTCATAGTGCTAAGGTTGCTGAAGAGCACTCGCACACTGTTCGTAGGGTCGCATGATGAAGGTTTTTCTAATATACAAGCCATATAAAGTTATGTTATTAGTTGTTTATTTCATGTTGAGTTGTTTATGGTTGGTCAGGACGCTGTAGGGGGAATGTGAAGAGTGCAATGAATGGTATGCTGCCGAATGCCTATAGGTGACTGGAATGAGTGAAGTGCAAATAAAAAAGAAATGTGTCTTGTGCTAGAAGGGGTATAGAGAAGATGTTTGTGGGGGGAGGAAGATGCGGGAAGTGGAGGAGGAGAAATAGGAGCCCAAGGATGAGATGGAGAGAATGAGTCAAGTGAAGGCTACGGATGGGGGTGGCATAAGTGAGATTGGGAACGAACGAAGGTTTGGGTACGCAAAGGTTTTGAAGAATGGATAGAGAAGCAGATTAAGTAAAATGAGTGCTGGAACGGCAGATAAACTATTTAACCTTGATGTGTGTGTTTAGGGGGGGAAAGGACAGCATACAGGGAGTTTCGTACACAATTTTGTTTCGTACCCAGTGTTTTGTTAGTTTGTTTTCGTACACTGATTTTGAGTTTTTTGTACATACCTGGTGTGTCGTTTCGTAACTCTAGTCCATCAAGTAAACTCTGAGCTGAGGGGTACGAAACGACTATAGTTTCATATAGACTACGAAAAAAACTTTTAGGTGTACGAATTTCTACTGGGTACGGAAACAGCTTGTGTAACGAACTGACTACATCCCCCTCTCATCAATGCTACGGAGGGGCAAAGATAAGAGACATTCGAGCACCGGTGTTACTAGTGCGTGGAATGCATGTACTGTGGGTGGAAAAGTGAAATACATAAAGGTTTAACCAATACAATACAACACAACCAATCGGTGGTTTTAAGTATCCTGAACGGTTGCGTTCTTTATAAGGAGTATTTCTACCCACATTAAAAGCTGTCGGAAATTAAAAAATAACACAGGGGATCTGGGGGGGCGAAACCCCCCCCCATGGGGTTAGGTTAGAAATCAATGCTCGGGTTAGATTAGTTAACTAGCAGGGGATCTTGGGGGGCGTAGCCCCCCCCCCCAGTTATGTCAAAGAGTATTGGTCAAAAGGGAGTATTTGGTTTTAAACTGCATATTTACCTATAAGAGTATGTAGAGGATAAAGGAATGGTGATTGTTGGGCAAGCATGTCTGAGAAAAATACGTAGGGATACACTTTAATGGTAGAGTATTGGTCAATAGGAGTATTGGTTGAAACTGCATATTTACCTAAAAGAGTATGTAGAGGATAAGGAATGTGTGATTGGTGGGCCAGGATGTCTGAGAAGAGTAGTTACCCTTTACTACAACTCTAAGAGATGGTAAAGTGAGTAAAGCGAAAGTATTGAATGAATGGTTCAATGATGGAAGCTGGATAGTGAGATGTTATTCTAGGCAAGTTCACGACCACTGAAATTGTGGGGTTAAAGCACATAAAAATCACTTTGAATGCAGGAGTTTCATTTTAACCCAACCCATCTACTGGAAAATGTCAAGTCGGTATATTATTTTGGTGCTGAGCTGGGGGGGGAATCACCCCGCTCAATCACTAACCTAAACCTAGACATATTGTCAACTGGCCAACCTAACCTAACCTAACTGGTCAGGCTATTGCTGGTATTTAATCCCTGAATTCAGAAACACGGTTTTAAAATAGGAACACTCGTCGACGAAAAAATAGGAATGTCGGCGAGAATTTCCTATCGGCGACAGTTCCAGGTTTTGTCTAGTTACTTGGATAAAGTATCCCATTAATAATACCCACCCTAAAATGGGTTTGGTAGTGGGTTTTCAAAAGTCCATGGATTCTTACCTACATTTATCGGGAAAAGATTTCTTCATTCTGAGTATTTTTTAAACCCCCTTTCCCATGGTACAATTGGAATATTTAAAGGCGTTACATGTACGTACTTTTCCGAAAATATACCGTTATTTCAGCCATAAACGGTTAAGTTAGGTTAAATCAGATTAGGTTAGTTTTAGGTTAGAGGTTTGGGGTTTGGTTTAGTTGTCTAAGTTAGGTTAATCAGACTAGGTTGGTTAGGGTTTGAGGTGGGGTTTGGTTTAGTAGCATGATATCAAGACAAAATTAAATTATCAATATATGGCAGTGCGAAGCGGTGCAAGGTTTGCGGGGCATACATCCCCCATACCTGTAAACAAAAAAATATTTCCGACAAAAACGAGTGCCATATTCATTCAATACACATTAAAACGATTCAGGAAAGCTAAGTTTCGGCCTCGAAATCGTTGAAAGCCCACTACCAAATTTTACTAAGTGGGTGTAAGTGGCAGCTATTAATCATTCAATTCATATATAATTATTCGTGCTGGCTAAAACGGTAAAATTATAATCCTTTCCCGCCCTTATTAGTGTTTTTTTTTCTCCAGACCTTCACAAATCCCTTCAGATACTTCTAAAACGTAATTATAAAGTGGGAGAGTTACCCCCTTTAACATCCCCTTACCCCACCTAAAGTCCTAAATGACCCCCCAAAATAATACTATCCTAACCTCATTATAACCTTATCTAACCCTACCAATAACCTCCTAGCGAGACCTAAGGGCAGAAAAGAAATAGATTTTTACCAGTTCAGGTTATATCGAGATTATAAGTTTGTAATTTGTTGTGTGGGGACGCGCCAGGAGGGTATATAGTGAGCATACGTCTTCAGTCTTCAGATATTTCCCTTGGGGAGGCATGATATTTGTTTACATTCTAACTGCATTATGATTGGCTAACAGTCTCAAAGGTTGATGAAATCTTTCCTCTGATTGGCCAAGCGACAGTCAGCTGAGTTCCATTCCTCATGGTCGGAACGGAACGGAACGAGCTTGAAGATCGCATCATCGTGAGCTAAGAACATTCGGACGATCCTTTGAAAATACATTTTTGTGGTGTTCGTAGCCCAAGATCTAAGATGGCCGCTATGAACACTCTAAGATGATCTTAGAGGCGGAAAGTTACGAACGTTCGAACATCCAGCCCTTGGATCGCAACTGTGTCAAGGTCGTTGAGGAAGAGGAAGAGGAGGAGGAATAATAATAAAAAGAAAGCAGTGAGATAAGGTGCATGGAGATGATGATAGTGGTAGAGGAAAGATGACCGCCAGACACACCACTTACTGAGTCTCTACGTCAATTTCAGGAATCATCTATTTTATCCAGGCTTTTTCTTTTCTTCATTTTTCTTCTTCTTTTCCCATCCACGTAAATTTCAGGAATCACTTGTTTTATCCATGTTTATTTTTTCCTTCATTTTTCTTCTTTTTTTCCCAAGAGGAGCAAGGCAGGTCCGTCTATTCGGAAACAATCATGAAGATAAGGTAATCACGCATGTTTGTATGATTTCCAACAACGGAGTATCTACTAACAGAGCCTGTACGTATAAGTCATGATTTCATCGGTTATCATTTTCTATCATATTGTGGGGATATTCCTAACATTTTTTTGTGGAGGATATTAGGAAGGTAGAAAGCAGAGATGAGGAAGATTTTGTTGCTGAAAATAGGGTTGATCTTGCATTCCATTGGGCAACTTTAAGTGAAACGCGTTTTATGTATAGACTTATAGATAAGAGACGAACGTGCAGAGTTTCCTGTAATTCATACAGGAGAGCAGGTATAACCAATAAGCAAACTATTATGTAAAACAAAACGATAAGTTATGTACTACACCCCGACTAATATTATTTCGAGTAAATCTGGAATACAGTTATAAACAAAAACCTTGGGAGGGAAGGAAAGCAGAGTCAAGAGAAATTATGATACTGCAATCCGAGAATATGATTGAGCTCGTGTGGAAGAGAAGTCTTAAAACCACAGCGAAGGGGAAAGACCTGGAAGGGCGGAGTGGAAGGAACAGCAGAGGGTAAGGCACATCTTGCACGGCCAAGGACGACAGGTGGCAGGAACAGTAAGGCTCAGGTAGGGCTACCTGATGTGCAGGTATAGGTAACAAGTAGACAAAAGTATTAATGCACCCGCAGCGGAAAGAAAGGGAATGATGGGATCTCGGCAGCGCAAGGGATGGACGCGATGCCTGCAACAGATCTGAATCGAGATCGACGCTGACGTGATGTAGATAGTTTTGATGAAGACGTGACTGAAATCTATGATTTTATTTTTATTTTTTATTTACGTTGAAGCCTATAGCGCCTGTAGCCTCTGTAGGCTATTTATTATGTTTTTTCCATGAGGGCGCTGGTGGTTGGCCCTGCATATTCTGGAGGGACGTGATAGGAATTGATTGGGATTTTGATTTCAGACTGATTACAGGGGAATATGTACATAGAAAAATTAGAAGAGTTATGAAGATAATCTCTATAACTTTATCGACACTGTGAGAACAATCGTTGGCAATATTAAGAAAGTGATCATTATATGCATTAGCAGTATCAGGGAAAGAAATAAGATTTAAGCGTGTGTGTGTGTGTATTCATCTAGTTGTATTCATCTAGTTGTATTTTACAGGGCCTGAGCAGCGCTCGTATGGCCCCGTCTCCATATCAACATTTATTTTATCATTCATCCTTAGTTCTTAGTGTTGGCCGAAGCCAACGGGAGGCGGGTCACAAACCCCCGGCTAACACCCGGTACCCATTCACTGCTGGGTAGACAGGGACTCGGGTTTTAAGAAGACCGCCCGTCTGTCTTCGCTCCGCCCGGGGATCGAACCCGGGACTTCTCAGTTGTGAGCCGAGTGTGCTAACCCCTACACTACGGAGCTCCCGTTTTGTGTGTGTGTGTGTGTGTGTGTGTGTGCGCGCGTGTGCGTGTGTGCGTGCGTGCGTGCCTGCGTGTGTGCGTGTGTGTGTGTGAAACACGTACGGAGCTACTTTTTTTTCTTTATCAGTGTGTTTTGTCGGTGAGGGCAAGGCGGCGCTTTGGCAAAGCAAGCGTTGTTAACACCTCTACTACCGCGCTGCAGGAGCTGTCCCAAACACCCACCCATCAGTCGTTAGTCACCTAGCACGACTGAGCCTTCACCTGCACCACCGTGTCGGCCGGATAGCCCCAACATCAACATCAACCATGCCTACTACAAAATTTTTCGTAAGTTCCGGAGACATGTTATTCAGAGATAAGTCGTAGAATGTAGGCTTGTGCAGGAAGTGTTGCTAAATAAGGATTCATATAACTATTTGTGTATTCAGTAGTTGCCTCGACTTGTATCAGGAAGTTTTCTTTTATATATTTCTCCTCTTTCATAATATTTCAACACTTAATATATCCTGTCTCTCCATAGAAAACCTGATTTCTCTTATCTCCATGTAGTTCACACCTTTCCTTGTTCCTGGTTAAAAACAATAGTAACACAACCGCGTCCCCTCCTATCACCCTCGTGGCCGTGGGATTAATGAGCCGCCAGGAGATAATCGGAAGTAGAATAATGAGCGGTGCCGCCACTACCGTCGCCAAGATCAGCGTGGTCAGTTAATCCTTCCATCATCCGGCTATTCTTACGATTTTTTGCGTTTTGTGCTCCATTAAACACCCAAACATAAGGTGCGGATAACCTGTATATTGGGAGCATCTGCGACGAACACTTTCTCTTGTGTGGTGGTGATGAATATGAAGGTGTTGGTGGTGGAGGAGGTGATGGTGTAGTAGTGTGTAGGGGGTCGGTAAGGGTGGAAGTAAGGGTGGGGAATATGAAAAGGGTACGCAGGTGTCAGCGCTGCGAGGGGAGACTTTGGTGTACCTCATTAAAATGGAAGAGTTTTAATCAGGTGTCGGGTTTGTGTGGTTCGCCGGCACTGTACTTGCTTCCTTTTCTCCGATAACAACCAGGAACTCATTGTGTTTTATTTGCACAGATCCAATTGCAGTTTCAGTTGCGTTGATTGATAAAAAAAACATAATAATGTACGGTGTATGTTGCTTTGCAGATGCACGGAAATATAATTTCTTTTTTATTTGTTTTTATGCCTGCATGTCTGTTCATCTATTTGTCTGTCTGTCTGTGTTTGTCTGTGTCTGTCTGTATGTCTGTTTGCCTGTCTCTCTCTCTCTCTCTCTCTCTCTCTCTCTCTCTCTCTCTCTCTCTCTCTCTCTCTCTCTCTCTCTCTCTCTCTCTCTCTCTCTCTCTCTCTCTCTCTCTCTCTCTCTCTCTCTCTCTCTCTCTCTCTCTCTCTCTCTCTCTCTCTCTCTCTCTCTCTCTCTCTCTCTCTCTTCTCTCCTCTGCTCGCTCGCTCGCCTCTCTCTCTCTCTCTCTCTCTCTCTCTCTCTCTCTCTCTCTCTCTCTCTCTCTCTCTCTCTCTCTCTCTCGTGATTGTATTTTTCTCGCAATTCGGACAAAGCTAAACATAAAGACGGTATTATTGCAATCTGACGGTCATCACCGTGGCGGCGTTGGAGACTGTAAAGAGTACGCAGAAGACAAGAAAGGGAGAAAGAAGAGAAAAAAGGATGCGAAAAATGTGGGAATAGAAGATTGTGAGAGGAAGAATGAATGCGAAGTCTAGCGATGCCAAAATGTACCCTGATGAGGATATCCTGCAATGATTCATTAAACATAAACACAACCTCT
>JACEEZ010025112.1:27500-42500 GCA_016584305.1 Chionoecetes opilio
TCCATGTTAAGATGAGGACAACAGCCTGTGACTATTTGCAGCTTGCAAAACCCCTGTGCGCAATATATGCGCATGAAGGTAGCGGTAAATCAAAATCCCTCTCCATCACAATGTTTGCTTCACTCTTACTTACAAGTTTACACCACGTATCTGTACACTGCACTCCTACTACTTATCCAGAATTTCTGACATCTGCAGAATAACACTGTTTGAATGAAATATCAAATAAATGGAGGAAATAAACAAACGAGATGAAGGCTCACAGGAGGCCGCCATGACAAGGAACCCAACTTGACTGTATCGAAAAGCAGGGTAGACCAGTTCTATTGGTTCCGCTGAGTCATTGTGAGCTGGTTTAAGGTTAAGGCTTAAATGGACCGCCGCAGGTCACCGGTTCTCGTGAGGTGAAAACGGTTCCGTCTAAATGGAAGAGGTTATAAAATAAAGTACCAGGCAAGGAGTACAGCAATATGAAGACACCAACAGGAAAACTGGCTCATCGTCTTGTAACTACATACCGTGCAACCAGTTACGTTCTTCCTTTACGTTCTTTCCTGATGCTTTAACAAGTAAGTTTTTCTTGCATTGTGACCTACAAACAAACAATCGCTGGTTCAGCATGGTGTTGGATGCTGTCGGGCAGCGGCTGGGCTAAGGTTAACTTAGAAAACATGGTAAATCACGGCTAGGCATCGGCATCACAGTGACCAACCACCTCCAGGCAAATACTAAAAGTCATTGTTACACATGATTACGTTTTGTGATAAAAGAAAAGTAAACATCTCGTCTGACCTGTTTGGGAGAATACTTACTGTCCGGTTGCTTGTTTTTATTTACTCATCTGCTTGTTTGTCTGTTTATGGGTATTTTGGTGAATATCTCTCTCCTTCTCTCCTCTCTCCTCTCTCTCTCTCTCCTCTCCTCTCTCTCTCTCTCTCTCTCCTCTCTCTCTCTCTCTCTCTCTCTCCCTCTCTCTCTCTCTCTCTCTCTCTCTCTCTCTCTCTTCCTCCACCTCCTCTTCTCTCCTTCATTTGCAAGTTGCCTTTCTTGCTTGAAGTATTCGCATATTTGTCATCATTGTTTGAACGTTTAAGCTTTTTGTGTGTTTCTCTGTATGTGTCACCGTGTTGTTATTGTAGTTTGTGTGTGTCACCTGTGTGTGTTGTGTCCCTTTTTGTGTGTCACCTTTGTGTGGTGCTGTGTCACCTGTGTTGTTGTGTCACCGTTGTTTGTCACCGTTGGTGTGTTCACGTGTAGTTTGTTTTTTTCACTGTTGTTTGGTGTTGTGTGTGTGTGTCCGTGTGTGTGTGTGTGTTGTGTGTCACCGTGTGTGTGTGTGTTTTTGTGTGTCACCGTGTTGTGTGTGTGTCACCTATGTGTGTGTGTGTGTGTTGTTTTTTGTGTCACCGTGTGTGTGTGTGTGTGTGTGGTGTCACCTGTGTGTGTGTGTGTCACCGTGTGTGTGTGTTTTCTGTGTGTGTGTGTCACCGTGTGTGTGTGTGTCTGTGTGTGTGTGGCACCGTGTGTGTGTGTGTGTTGTTGTGTGTGTCACCGTGTGTGTGTGTGTGTGTGTGTGTGTGTGTTTTCACCGTGTGTGTGTTGGTAATGTGTTGTGTGTGTGACGTGTGTTGTGTGCGTGTTGTGATCACCGTGTGTTTGTGTGTGTGTGTGCACCGTGTGTGTGTGTGTGTAGTGTGTCACCGTGTGTGTGTGTGTGTGTGGTGTCACCGTGTGGTGTTTGTGTCACCGTGTGTGTGGTGTGTGTGTGGTGTGTCTGTGTGGTGTGTCACCGTGTGTGTGTGTGTGTGTCACCGTGTGTGTGTGTGTGTTGGTGTATGTGTTGCACCGTGTGTGTGTGTGTGTGTGTCACCGTGTGTGTGTGTGTCACCGTGTGGTGTGTGGTCACCGTGTGTGTGTGTGTGTGTTGTGTCACCGTGTGTGTGTGTGTGTCACCGTGTGTGTGTGTGTCACCGTGTGTGTGTGGTTGTGTGTTGTGTGTCACCGGTGTGTGTGTGTGTGTTGTGTGTCACCGTGTGTGTGTGTTGTGTGTGTGTGTGTGTCACCGTGTGTGTGTGTGTGTGGTGTCACCGTGTGTGTGTCTGTGTGTCACCGTGTGTGTGTCACCAGTGTGTGTGTGTGTGTGTGTGTGTGTGTGTCACCGTGTGTGTGTGTGTGTGTGAGACGTGAGTGTCACCATGTGTCTGTGTGTGTGTGTGTGTCGGTGGCGGATTTAGGGGGGGGGGGCGGGAGTAGACCCCGGCGAGTAGCCCCGCGCCCAGCCTTTGCCAGGGTTGACCACCGGTGGTTGAATAACATGAAATGGACAAAACGAATGTCTTGAGTTAAGTGGCAGTCCCACTGAAGTTGTCGCCACTTTTAGATAACAAAGTGTGCAATAAAAATCGATAGTTGTGCCCTATCATAGTTATTAGTATATGCTTGAAATGAGTTTTTGATTGCACTTATCATTTCAAGGCATAGTTCTTTATTGAAAATATTTGTATTTTTTTAGATATCCTGCTTACATTTACTGACTCTTCTACCAGCTGGTCCAATTACCAAACTTGACCAGACTCCAAATTATTTTTGTTGTCATCATTCGAAAAAGAATATCGACATTGATACAATTGTTGAGGGCCCATCACCTTATACATGCCTATAGGGCCCGCATCCGGTAAATCCGCCACCGGTGTGTGTGTGTGTGTGTGTGTGTGTGTGTGTGTGTGTGTGTGTGTGTGTGTGTGTGTGTGTGTGTGTGTGTGTGTGTGTGTGTGTGTGTGTGTGTGTGTGTGTATGAATGTATGTATGTATGTATGTATGTATGTATGTATGTATGTATGTATGTATGTATGTATGTATGTATGTATGTATGTATGTATGTATGTATGTATGTATGTATGTATGTATGTATGTATGTATGTATGTATGTATGTATGTATGTATGTATGTATGTATGTATGTATGTATGTATGTATGTATGTATGTATGTATGTATGTATGTATGTATGTATGTATGTATGTATGTATGTATGTATGTATGTATGTATGTATGTATGTATGTATGTGCGCGTGTGCGTGTGCGTGTGCGTCTGCCTCTGCGTCTGCGTCTGCGTCTGCGTCTGCGTCTGCGTCTGCGTCTGCGTCTGCGTCTGCGTCTGCGTCTGCGTCTGCGTCTGCGTCTGCGTGTGTGTGTTCGTTCGCACGCGCTTGAGTGGAGTGTTTCAGCTTCGTCATGTAAATACATAAAATCCACTATAAGTAGGATGATATTCAAGTATATTTTTCTTGTTTTTCTTTTCTTGACAACATCACCCTCATAACTTTTCCTACAATATTATATAATCAAATGTGAAAGTAAATATGTCTTGGTAGAGTGATGAGGCGTTAACGTGATGTCTAGAAAGCAGCTTCGATATCCTCTTTCAGATGTGGGGAAAAAGTGGGGAACGGCACGTAGGATGAAGAACAACACGGGGAAAGCGGACTGACGATTGGATTCGGGAATTGATACGATCCCAAAAACTGTGGAGGGTTTGGAGATAAGGTGAGACATGGTTCCAGAGGATTGAGAGAGGTGGTGAGGAATGATACGTATGAGTAAGCAAAGGATGAGCAACGTGGAGAGGCTATAGTAGTGGACTCAAGACAGACGAAATCGGTAATGTGAGTAAAAAAAAATATTGGGCTTCGAGTTTGTAATAGCGTATGGCAAAGGTAAAAGCGAAGGAATAGGAAGAATACATACTGAGAGAGAGAGAGAGAGAGAGAGAGAAGAGAGAGAGAGAGAGAGAGAGAGAGAGAGAGAGAGAGAGAGAGAGAGAGAGAGAGAGAGAGAGAGAGAGAGAGAGAGAGAGAGAGAGAGAGAGAGAGAGAAGAGAGAGAGAGAGAGAGAGAGAGAGAGAGAGAGAGAGGAGAGAGAGAGAGAGAGAGAGAGAGAGAGAGAGAGAGAGAGAGAGAGAGAGAGAGAGAGAGAGAGAGAGAGAGAGAGAGAGAGAGAGAGAGAGAGAGAGAGAGAGAGAGAGAGAGAGAGAGAGAGAGAGAGAGAGAGAGAGAGAGAGAGAGAGAGAGAGAGAGAGAGAGAGAGGAGAGAGAGGAGAGAGAGAGAGAGAGAGAGAGAGAGAAGAGAGAGAGAGAGAGAGAGAGAGAGAGAGAGAGAGAGAGAGAGAGAGAGGTTAAAAAACCCCAATATCTCTACCCTTTCCATGCTTTCAATTTAGATTTCTTTCAGCTTCGATCAAAACGCAAAATAATTCAAAAGTAGATGTTTTTGTAATCTCCAGTAACGACACTCAAGAAGCCAACGAACTAGATACAGATTTTATCACATTCCTTAGGGCACGAAAACAAAATATAACACTATTTTTCTTATTCCATTTCCTTAATTTTACTGGTGATGAACGTAAATTGCCTTGGTATGTCTCGCGACGCTCGCATGTAACTGAAAGTCATCTAGAACAACCTTGAAATCCGGGAAATGGTGTAAAGGCGGATGGCAAGAGGGATGAAGGGATGGAGAGTAAAGGAGAGATGAGAGGCTCGCTATGCATAGTTTGGAAGTGAAGCAAAGGAGTAATTGGGTATTTTTAACCTCTGTAGACGCCAACAAACTGCTCTATACAACATTACAGTCTTAACCCCTTCACGCCCAGATTTTTCCTTTGCTATATAAAATCGTCTGTTATTAGCCATAAAACTACAAGAAAGTAACTAAATAAACCAAATTTGCTAATGGACAAGAATATAAAACAGGTCATATCTGTATAATATGGCTTGTGTTCATTAAAATCGTCGGATGGTGGTTATATTACAATGAAAATTACGTTCTGGGTCTCAAGGGATTAATTTAAAGTCACCTTGTTTGACTCATCCACGCAAACCTTTTGTATGAGTTATTCTTACCCTCCCTGTGACTCGTACATTTATTACCGTGGTGAGTCAATATTTAAGTGGCATTTCTCCTCGCCCATGATAATGTCGACTGTGTTCTCTCTTAGCGTTCCATCGTGTTTATGTGATGTATGTGTTGTCGTTCTCCCTCCCATTATGCTGCATCTTGACAGATCACTTGTTGCTTAATATAATCTGTCGTATTTATCTTGCCTTTTCCCGAGAAGATAAACACCATGAATACGTATAATATTATATAGACTCCAAGATCCAACAGCTTCAGTAAAACAAAGTACCCGTCCCCGAGATCAAAACCCTTCACATCAGTAGGATACCCGTCCTCGATACCTACTGCTGCTTCACATCGGCGGAACCCTCGTGCCCGATATCCTGCAGCACCTTCAGATAGCCGGAACACCCGTTCTCGCATGTCTCCTCGTTGAAAGTCGCACTCAACATACGTATTAAAAGCCTGGCAGATTCCAAGCTACATGTTGCCTTGTGTTCCCTCATAACCCCGCTCTAGGCACGCCTGCTTAGTGTTGGGGATGTTCAGATTTAGGGAAGGAATAGGAAGAGGTTGTGGTGGCAGGATGTATCCTGGTAGAGAAACTTTTCCGCTTTTCTCCCTCTTCTGCACACTGGGCGGGTATGAACCCATTACTTACTGAGAGCAAACCTTCTGTTAGTTATTTGGGTTTTCCTCTTTGCGGGAAATCCTTTAGGCCAGAGTTTTTTCTGCCTTGTGTTTTGTAGACACCAGTAAGTAAAGTATTGTTGTAAAAATTCGATACTGTCCTTTTTGTGCTATATTCTTTACGTTGAGAGTTTTTCACTATGGAGCCGTTTTCCATTGCCTTTAATGCAACAACACGCACTGAATGAATTATTATGAAGACATCGTGTTATCCACCCACGATGAGCCGATGTGGCCCATGTGAGCCAACGCGATCACCGACCTTTACTCTCCCGGAAACAGCGTATAGAGAACTCATAGTGATCGATCTTTGGGAAATGCTGAGACCTCATACACCACACACACCTACCCCCTCTTGCTCAAGGGGGACAGTACCAGTATGTGCTGTTAGTGGAGTCCACCCTGAGCGGAGCTTGATCTGTCAACCTATTGACCAGAAGGCGGAGACTCATTTGATCAGATCACACAGGTGTTTTTTTTTTTGTGTGTGTGTGTGTTTATATGTGTGTGTGCGTATGCGTGTGTGTGTGTGTGTGTGTGTGTGTGTGTGTGTGTGTGTGTGTGTGTGTGTGCGCGCGCGGAACTGAAATGACCTGGCCAGAAAGCCATGAACTTGCCTCTGATGTGACCGTGGAGGTATCTACGTCACGCCCTGGTGTTGGGGTGAGGCGAGGGTGGAGGTGGGATGACGGGGCAGGACAACTCTCTTTTACGTCAAGACTATCCAGCGGCCGGAAATACCTTCACTGCTTTCCTATTGTATTGATTTCGTTGGTTAGAGAGTAATGCGTTTCTTGCCCATCGTGCTACGTATTGCTTCTGTTATTTTCCTAAACTTTTTCCACACTTATTCCTACAACTTTGGATCGAAAGATTTTATAACTGTTGTTAATTCATTTTTTGCTTGTTTCGTATTCATGCCAAAATGTAGCGAAATACAAATATCAATAACGTGCTGTCACCAAATACTGCAGAAACTCTACCTGAAATACTATTAACATAAAATGAAGTATATGTTGCTAAGAAGGAATAGTAATTTGTATTTCACACAATTTCATTTAAAAAATAACTGAAGATTATCTCCATGATCAGCTGATGGAATTTCTAAGTAGGCTCTCAATATAATTGCAGCCCTTATGTTTAGTGATCATTGTAAATAAAATATAACTTTGAAGATAACTACTTAATACTAGTTAAACTTTCTGGTTTTGAAAGAAAACACTTTGACGAATAAATACTACTTTTTCTTGTTGCCTCTCCTTTAAGGATCTTTTTTTCGCCCATCAGTAGACAATTTAATGTGTCTAACAATATAGATGGAGGGTTTTAGTGGCCACTTTTAGAATGGCGGAGAGGACTCATCCCTTTGACGTGCGAGGACCTCATCAGAAGGCATTTTTTGCCCGTCTGCTGACAGGCCAAATTCACTCTTGTGTCCCGGGATTTTAGGTGTTCTGTGATGACCGGTCAGATCTCAAGACTGCAACGCTTCCTGATCTAGTGCCTCAGCATACGGAGATGAGGGGGGATTGAGCCTTTCTTGGTGGTCGGATAGAGACGATAGTTTTTCCTTCTTTCTCGTACTGGGAAAGAAGGCGTTCTTCCAGGATGCGACATATGTGGAGTTTTTACAAGATATTGGCTCCATAGACCCTGTGCAGAGTGGTTTTTTAATAACTAGTTCCACACACACACACACACACACACACACACACACCACACACACACACACACACACACACACACACACACACACACACACACACACACACACACACACACACACACACACACACACACACACACACACACACACACACACAACACACACACACACACACACACACACACACACACACACACACACACACACACACACACACACACACACCACACACACACACACACACACACACACACACACACACACACACACACACACACACACACACACACACACACACACACACACACACACACACACACACACACACACACACACACACACACACACACACACACACACACACACACACACACACACACACACACACACACACACACACACACACACACACACACACACACACACACACACACACATTTTCACTCACTCTCTTTCGAGAGAGAGAAAGAGAGATAGTGTGTGTGTGTGCATTCCAGGCGGTTTAAGAATAAAACAAAGGTAACCGGGTGAATCCTCCTTCCTCGTAGGGAAGGCTCCTCTTCCTGTGCTGCTCCTTGCCTCCTCGCTGGGGAATTACCGGTTGAGTTCCCCGCTTCTGGAGTGTCATGGCCCCGGAGCAGCCATGACCCCGGTACAAAGACATCGGGTTAAACTCCTGGAGACTGCGATGCTTATAAGTGTGTTAGGTGATTGGCTTGACACACACACATCTTCATCAGCTGGGTGGGTGTGGTGACAACATCCACTCCTCGGTGCCGTGACGCTATGCTGCTGGTGGCAAGGTGTAGTGCTTCAAGGCCTTGTGCTGAGAGGCGACCATGCAGGTGCTGTATGGTGCGCCGGGATGAGGGTGGAAGCGGGAAAATATAGAGTCCGGGAGAAGAGAGGATTTGTAGCCCAAGGTCAGTGGTCGGTAATGACGTAGGTTAGACGCTTCCCGGGAAACACCTTAATCACGGCGCGAGGGAGGGATGTTTTACATCAACTATGCGTCATAAACACCACTTGCCCGATATGGGTTTTATAACGGACAGGCTTAATCCTAAGAAAAATTACTTAGACTTGAGCTAAAGTACTTGTGATATCCCAAATTACAGCCCATGTATTAATTTCGAAGTCAAAGTACAAACACTACTGCATATAATATACCTGATTTCAAGTGCAAGTACTTCCTTTGGTGTTCTAAGTATCACGCACTTTGCAGCAAATAAATTCTCAGTTATATTGCTTTTCAGATACCATAATTTTGTTCTATTGTATTCAGAGTCTAATCAAATGTTCTTGACGAATTCATGCTTAGCTATCATATATTTGTCTACTCACATGGCATTGAACTGTGTGCATCTCAGTTGGTAGTACGTCATACATTTACCGATCATTGTGATAAGTGGCAACCCTTTGCAAAGGGAAGCTCACTTCATTGACTTCCTTGTTCTGACATAATCTCAGTCACCTGTCAGGACCCATAGGTCACCTGATCTGACCTGTCACCCACCATTATTCTACAATTTTATTGATGCGTCACAGTTCATCATATTTGCCAATACTGGTCACCACACACCATAGTGTTCACTGGGGTTTTCTTTTTCTTTTTTTTGCTCATATGTGCTTGAGAGAAACCGCTAAATTGTCGAGCATAAAGTTCGAATCCAAGCACAAGCATCAAGTCTCCTGAGTACAAATACGTACATTCAAATGCAAGTTCCCCAATATGATAGTCTGTGTGACCATGTGAACCATTTGCCCTTACAGATGGATGGTAGACATCACGAAAATAAGGAAGCTTAACGCCGTCAGCAGGTGCTCTGACTTTATTCAGATAAACGTAAACATCCTCATAGCCCTCTTGCGAGTCAACACTCATCGATGTTTTTCACTTGATCTGAAACTATATTAGCCGCACGTTAAATGGCGAAAATAGGGCCCCCTCACTACCCTCTTCCGAACACACGGGATTGGCTGAGGTGTTAGGTGTTGGGGTTTTAGTATATAGGGTATATAGGGCGGAAGTATATAGGGCAGAACTTGTAGTAAGGCATTCTCACCCAACACCCCAGCCAATCCTGTGCGATCGGAAGGGGGGAGTGAAGGGGCCCCATTTTCGCCAACTAAACGTGCGGCGAGTTATAGGTCTTATCCTGACTCTCGGTGTACTTTGTGTTATTCACCCATGGTCTTGTCCATGCGAGCTGGCTCGCGATCACCAGTTTCACCCTCCCGGTGCGAGCTTGGAGCTCATTATTACCGATCTAAGGGTAATGCTGGGACCTCACACCACACACACCCATCCCCTTGCTCAAGGGGGACAGTAACCGCCCAAATTTGTCAGTGAAAAATCCTCGTGAGAGCAGTGAGGATTCGAACCGGATACCACAGAATGGAAGGCCAGCACGCTATCCACTGGACCATCGGGACGGTTGTGTGATGTAATTCTTGGTATGTAGTATGTATTCATCGGTTACTCTTTAAAAGCGATTAGTTTCGTGAGACTACAAATGAGAGATGTAATAATGTTGTTATAGTATGTAGTCTGTGCAGCAGAGCTGGGCACTAAATACATTGAATGTATTTAAATACTATATACTAAATACATGGGAGAAATGTGTTTAAATACTAAATACTAAATACATTTTACGAATGTATTTAAATACTAAATACTAAATACATCAATTGTATTTAAATACATTTGTAAATACATTTTAAATACACACAAATTTTAACCTGTCCGAAAAAAAGGAATTTCCTTAGGATTTAACAATAGAACATAAGAACATAAGAAAATAAGGAAGCTACAAGAGGCTGTGAGGCATACATGTGGTAGTTCCTGATACCTAGCACTACCTACATCCACCTTTCATCCCCATCCATGAACCTATCCAGCCCCTCTTTAAAGCTCCCTAATGACTACGCACTAACTACCTGTCTACTGAGTCCATTCCAATCATTCACCACTCTATTTGTGAACCAGTTTTCCCTATTTCTTTTTTAAATTACGCTTTTCCAGCTTGAATCCGTTACTTCTTGTTCTACCTTGGTTACTAGCCGTAAGAACTTTTCCTACCTCCTTTATTAAATCCCTTTATCCACTTAAAAACTTCTATCAGATCGCCCCTTACTCTGCGTCTCTCGAGTGAGTGTAACTTTAAAGTAATCGTCCAGACCCATTTTTTCTTTGCATAATTAAGTTGAATGTTCATTCAAAATACCTAATCCACAAAAAATTATTCATTTTCACGCCTTATTTCCCTAAAAACATGACTTATGTAAAAAGCGCGGGAAAAACAACAGCCACATTCCAGCCGTGGCGCGAAACTTGCTGGCGACGTCACAAGATGTAAGCCTCCCAGCCCCGCCCGACACAGACACACGGAGACTCAGAGAAAAATACAGTACCCTTAGAATCCTGGGTGCTTCTGGTATATTTTTTGTGCGACACGGCACATACTTGCATCCTGCATGGGCACAGCAAGAAAGCTTAGCCCTTCCCGAGAGCTTAGCACCCATTCACAACCCACACGGCGACGATATATGTGTGCAGACCTTTGGAGCGACGGGGAGCGGCTGGTAGTAGCCAGGGTACTGCAGTCCTCTCATCTCGGTGGCCTGCTACTACCCGCCGCTCCCCGCTCCTTCCCGCCGCTGCACACATCTGCACACATATATCGTCGCCCCACAGTTTGCAAATGGGTGCTAAGCTCTCGGGAAAGGCACAGCCCCCACCCTGCATCCACACAGGATGCAAGTACATGCCCCATCGCAAAATAAATCTATCAGAAACACCCAAAAATCTTCAAGTACTATATATATCTCCTGTGTTTACATCCTTCTGAATCTGCGCGCGGGGAGAGCGCTGCCTTTTGCTACGTCACCGAGCCTGGGCACATCGTCTGCAAACCTTGAGGAGTGTTTTGAGAACTCGAGGAATTTGCAGATTTTGATTGCGGATTATTTAAAAACGGCTGACTGGATGCAAAAAGTGACGACGTATTGTTGATATACTCGTTAATGGCTATGATTTGATTGCATTAAATCAGGAATGATGAAATGGTCTGGACGATTACTTTAATAGCTTCAATCTCTTCTCATAACTAAAGTTACTCATCCCTTGAATAATTTTGGTCATCCTTCTCTGCACTGATTCTAACAAGGCTATATCCATCCTGTAATATGGAGACCAAAACTGAACCGCATAGTCTATGTGAGGTCTGACTAGAGCCAGATAAGGCTTTAGAATTACTTCCGCACTTCTACTTTTAATACTTCTGGTAATGAATCCTAACACTCTATTAGCTCTATTTCTAGCCTCAGTACATTGTTTCCTAGGTCGGAGGTCTGGGCTCACCCTTACTCCAAGATCTTTTTCACCTTCTGATCTTTTCAGCGATACATTGCGTATGGTGTATCTATTGCCAGGGTTTTTTCTACCAACATTCATAGAAAAAAACCTGGTAATAGATACACCATACGCAATGCATCCTTATTTTGCAATGATTCGCAATGATTTCCTTAGATTTTGGGTTTCCTTAGAAATTTCCTTCTCAGGCCTAAATTTCCTTGAAATCAGGACATTTCCTTGCCAGTGGAAACACTGGTTCACTGTAACATCAGGGTTGCCAGATAATTGGGCGGGTTTGTGGCCAAATTAACTGATAAAAAAGTATTAAATTTTTTATATTAAATGTATTTAAATACAAAGTATTTAAATACTTATAAAAGTATTCAAATACTGTGTTTAAATACATGACAACCAATGTATTTATAAATACATTTATAAATACACAAATGTATTTAAATCGGTATTTAAATACAATTGTATTTAAATACTGCCCAGCTCTGCTATGCAGGAAGTCTCATTATCACGCCAATCTTCTCCTGCCGACGTGTGTTCAAGTCATTACAAATTCCTCGTTCGTAAGAAAATCTTGCATCTGAAGTGCGGTCGTAAATCTTTATTTCATCGTCTGTTGATTACATGAATAAGAGTACGCGGCGCTAAAAGATGGTGAACCAACTGTGGCTTGTTTGGCGACCAAGTTTGTGAGACTCACGTGGTGGTTCCGATGAAGACCACGTGCCTGGTTAGTGCAGGTAGGAGGCGGCGGATGTACTGAGGTGGCTGGTTAGTGCAGCTAGGAGGCGGCGGGTGTACTGAGGGCGGTGCGTGACAGGAAGGCACTAGGCATGCACCTCGCGATGTATATTATTATTGTTGTTATCACATCCGTCATCTCCATCATTACTTTTACTTAAACTACTGTTATTACTACCACTTCCATTACTGCTCTGATTACTGCTACGTATAATAGATGGTACTCATTTTTCATTATTATTCTTATTTTCGTTATATTGTAATAATGCTAATTATTATCATTATCATTATTATTATTATCATTATTATTATAATTATTATTATTATCATAATTATTACAATATTTTTAGTATCATAATAATGATCGATGATTATTATTATTATTGTTATTATCATTATTTTTATTATTATTATTATTATTTTTATTATTATTATTACTGTTATTATTATTATTATTATTATCACTGTTGGCATTACTTTTGTTGCTACAGTTGATATAAAGAAATCATCGTAATGATTATTATCATGGTCGTCGTCGCCATTATCGTCTTCATTTTTTTATGATAGTTGTGGTGGTTGTAATTTTGTAGTTGTTCATTTTGATGTCTTTCTCATGAGAAAATATACATGATCGATACCGTAGTGTTTTCAAGGTTAAGAAAGACTGATCTGAGCGTATGTACTCGAGTGGCCCGATAAGGAGGCATAATGGACGTGGGAACCTTGTGACTTCGGGCTGTGCATTGTGCTGGGTCTTTGGCTGGGCCAAGCCTCTGGTACTGCGGCGCCTGCATGTTTCTCTCTTACTTTCTCCTCGCACTGCGTCAATTTCTCGTTCCGGAATTTAAACTAACCGTCTTCGATGTGGGATGGTATTGTACCAGAAAAAAATATTTTGGGGTGTACTAGAAATCCCATTTTGTAATTAAATTATTAGAAGTAATTAGAAAGTAGAAATACGTAGATTAGATTAGTAGAAATTATTAGTATACACAATGAACACATTATTTTTGTCATTGCTTTTCAAGCTTATATAATATATATATATATATATATATAATTATATATATATATATATATAATATATATATATTTTATATATATATAATATATATATATATATATATATATATATATATATATATATATATATATATATATATATATATATATATATATAATATATATATATATATATATATATATATATATATATATATATATATATATATATATATAATATATATATATATATATATATATATATATATATATATATATATATATATATATATATAATATATATATATATATAACTATATATATATATATATATATATACTATATATATAAAATATATATATATATACGTATATAATACTAATTCAAAACATAGATATAGAAATTCGGAATCCCTGGACCTCCAACACACGTAAGCGGATGTCAGTTATGTTACAAACTTACTATTTTACAGTGAAAAGTATGCCTTGACATAATTTCTGACTCCGGCTGCTTCTGTATCAATACATTCTAAACACATTACATGTTGGTAGTACTCTGTCAACGCGTTTTATTAAAGATTAATGAAGATTTTGATGATTTTCCATCAACATTCAGTGTATGAAATTGAAGTAAACACCTTCCATGTAATTAATTCTCAGATACTGTTTACACGAAACGATAATAATTGGTAATTATAAAATAACTGTAGAATGCATTTATTGTCTCGGATAAATGTTTAAAAAACATGCCACTAGGCAACTTCAATCAAGATCTGGGGTACCCCACTACAGCTGTACCGTAGGTAGAGACTGTCCTTTTTTTGTAAATAGTGGACAGAGAAATAGGCCGGCATGTCGACTAGGAACCAACTGATAGATATGTTTGAAAAACAGTACGGAGGCTGATCAACAAAGTCATGCTTATTGTATCCAAAGAAGGGAAGATAAGAGGAACTAGGGGGGGGGGGGGGGGGGGCCCACTCAGTAGAGCGCATACCTCCGCCCGAATATTTCATCAATATCGTATAATATATATGTAATATATATATAATATATATATATATATATATATATATATATATGCACTCAGTATGAGCGCATACCTCCGGCCGAATATTTCATCAATTGGTTGTCATGGCAACAGTTGTCAATAGATTTCATCCAAAATTAAATCAGTTCTTCCTTATACCAAATAGACCTGGTATACCGACTTTGGTTCAAATCTATTTGTAACTTTTTGAGAAATCCTGTACACTAACAAACAGACAGACAGACAGACAGATCGGGGTGAAAACATAACCCCTCCAACTTCGTTGGCGGAGGTAATTACGAATGAAGGTATTGATATCGATATGGCTTTAATGTCTCACATAACTGACTATGTGTGTCATTCACCCACGGTATTTCCCACGCTATCTGGACTCGTGATCGCCAGTCTTTACCCTCCTGGAAAGAGCTTCGAGCTCGTCGTGACCGATCTTTGGGTGATGCTGGGACCTCACACACCAAACATAACACCATACCCCTTGCTAAAGGGGTGGTAGTAACCGCCGATTTTTTTAGTGAAAACTCCCCAGGAGCGAGCGGGGATCGAACAAGCGACCACAGAATGTCCAGACGCGCTCTTGAACCACTGTGT
>JACEEZ010025112.1:50000-52500 GCA_016584305.1 Chionoecetes opilio
GAAATTCGAGGTTTCATATCAAGGCATCAGTGCAGCAAGGTAGGTTTTTCCTTATTATCATTGTTAGGGGAAGTCATGGTCTCCGGTAACAGGAAGGAGCATCATCCTAGGTCACCCCGCCCGGAAACTTCAAGTATTGGGACGCAATAAATAGGAAAATGTGGGAATTATCCTCCATACCTTTGTCTTGCATTATCAGATCCACTCCCCCAGCCTTGAATCAAAGGTTGTAGGTTCACCGTCGCTCTTGGAGGAATCCTTAAACTTCACCTTGCCCCTGATCCATGCGGCAAGGTCAATTCACACTCGAGTGCAATATAGGGAGGGAAATAATAAGCCATTCCCAACCTTATTCGAATCCACACCCCAATCTTGCCTCATCTGGCCGAAAAAAATAATAGGATGAATCATAAAAGTTCAACAGGAAGCTACCTTTGCAATTCAATTTCACATCATATTTTCTACAACACTGAACTGCTCTTGACAATCTCCGCTCGTAAGTTTCAAGAAAAATGAGCTTGAAAGTTGCGGCGTCAGGGGGAGCATGTCGTCATCTTCCAGGGGAGTATAATGTATGCTGGCCGTTCTTCGCGGGATGATTCAGGCCGACGCTCACTTTCAATTTTATTTAAAGCAAATATTTGCCTCCCTAGTATGGACTTGAAATTATTGGAGTTTTGTATGCTGAGCGATTTATATGCAGATTATCCGCATCGAGATGGTTACCCGCGCCCTTGACCTTTAGAAAAATCATGAAGAGTGAAAGTGTCGGGATGTTCAAGGAAGATCTCTGATTAAAAATTATGAATTCCCTTTTCGTTGCTTTCAATTAATCTCTCTCTCTTCATGTAAGTACACTCGCACTTTTACAACGCCATACAAGTTTCAAGTCATATAAGGGCTCTCTCTCTCTCTCTCTCTCTCTCTCTCTCTCTTCTCTCTCTCTCTCGCCCCTCTCTCTCTCTTCCCCTTCTCTCTCTCTCCTCTCTCTCTCTCTCTCCTCCTCTCTCTCTTCTCTCTCTTTTCTCTCTCCCCTTTTCTCTCTTCCTCTCTCTCTTCTTCTCTCTCTCTCTCTTCTCTCTCTCTCTCTCTCTCTTCCATGGTAATTCCATGATAACCATTCACGGGCGTTGGTCAGAGATCCCAACATCCCGACATTGTGCCCTCGTCCCTATCTAATGGACAGTAGTAATTTGCTCCCCTTACATTGTGACAAACGAAACAGCAGCCTCTCTACATAGCGACGTCACACCGGCAACAACAGGCGGCAAGGCATGCCATTCAGAGCCCCTTGTGTAACGCCAAAGTAGTAGTAATTATGGGCGAGTCCAGAATCACTCCACAAAGACTTTTCCCCGAGGCACTGAACTATGAAAGGCCGGAAGTTTGCTATCATTGCGGTGGGACAGTTCACAGAGGGCGGAAGAGTGAGGAGGGTACTCGTAAGCACTGTTTTGGGGTTTTTGAACGTTGGTTGAAGGTTGGTGAAATAGGAAGGGGGAAATTATGAATATCTGGCGAAAATTCAAAAGCCTACATCTAAATTTTCATTTTAAAATACTACTACTACATGACTATATTTTTATTAAATAATGAAGCGGGGGTTAAATTTCAAAAAGGTGATGAAAGAGGAAGATTTGGAGCAGAAACTGTATTAAGAGGAGAAGGAATAATAATAAGAAGATGTTTTATAGATGTTTTCAGGCACTCGTGGTTTCAAAATATAGCTTAGTGTTGTTGTTATTGTTGTTGGTGCTAGTCTTCTGGAATAGTATTGTAATGATGATATCGGTGACTATACTATGTACACTCTCTCTCTCTCTCTCTCCTCCCTCTCTCTCTCCTTCCCCTCCTCCTCCTCCTCTCTCTCTCTCTCTCCTCTCTCTCTAAACCCTCAGGGGGGCAAGGTTGGTAGAGTCCGTGAGCTCGCAATGTGTAGCGTCCCCCCGCGCTTTGGTACGGTTTTGAGTCCGCCTAGTTTTGGCTGAGTGGGGGCGCTTTGAATCAAAACCTTGTAGTTGGTCTTTCAAAGTGTCTAATAGGGTGAAAATCCTATCTTCTTCTCTCTCTTTTCCTCCCCCTTCTCTCTCTCTCTTCTTCTCATCTTCTCTCTCCTCTCATCTCCCTTTCCCTCCTCTCTTCTCTCTCTCTCTCCGTCCCCTCTCTCTCTCTCCCTCTCTCTCTCCTCTCTCTCTCTCCCCCTCTCTCTCTCTCTTTCCCCCCTCTCCTCCTCTCTCTCTCTCTCTCTCACATTCCTATTTTGGTCCGAATTTTTTTTTGTTCCTCAACCTCTGGCCTTTTACCAAATGCTGCCTATCCTCCCTGACTCCTCCTGCCCGGCTACACAATCCTTCTCCCCCACACCCCCGCTGCTTTTCCAGTGGGGGGCTTAGCACTGCTTCATTACCACCACACAGGGTTTGTCCACTACGCGAGCTGGGGACTAAATCATTTAATGTATTTAAATCTAAAACTAAAAACATGGGAGAAATATATTTAA
>JACEEZ010025112.1:57500-85000 GCA_016584305.1 Chionoecetes opilio
GCAAGCCCACTCGAGTCACTCCCCCCTCCGCCACCTACTTGACGTTTCATCCCAACAGCCGACTTTGGGTGACCTCGACGTCATTCCCCATCCCATACGGACCATGACCTTGTCAGTGTCACCGTCAAAATAAGTAAAACAAAAAAGACCCCTTTCATTAAAAATATTCGGACATGTCACACTATGATAGGGGAAAATTCTGCTCACAAATACTTGGTGAAATGATAGACTCAGTAAAAAATTTAAACAGACGATATAAATGAAAAAGTAGACATATAACACCCAATAAAAAAGTCCCGGTTCCCGCGCCCCCAGGTTCAAAAGGAATACGCCGTCCCCCCGCCCCCTGGGTGACCGATCAGATTCGGGAGGCAATAATAACCGAAATACCGCTCAAGTAATCTCAAAACACCAGAACGAGCCACTCTGCAGGCCCAAACAAGGCCCCAAAAAAAATGTAAAACAGCTATAATAAAAACAAGGAAGAGTACTATCACATCTTTTTTAAATTTTTTTTAAAAAACTTGCCCTACTGGAAGATTATTAAGGACCTAACCCTCCCCCAAAAAAGGCGTTAATGCCAACACATCTGACGCTGAAAAAAGTAAAACGGAATTTTAAAACTTTTTTTGCAACTGTTGGGGGAAACTACTTACAAAAAAACACAACAGTCTCTGCGTAACTCCCCGACCAAAATGTAAAATACAAGAGAAACGCTAGCGTTCCTTCAGTAGAACATTTCCGGCCCCCCAAACCCTCGATACGAAAACGGGCATCTTAATATAAAACACCTTAACAAAACCCAAAACGTTTGGTCAATAATATTTCCTGCGTTTCGTTAAAGATTCACTTTATGGTTTTTTGCTTATTTTACTTACTATAAACACCTCCCCGTACCGGGGCTTTTTCCCAAACAGTGAAGCATCCATCGTTACCCCTCTTTACAAAAGGGGACCAATGATGCAGTAAATTTCCGCCCCTTTCCCTCCCCCACTATTCTAAGGGAATTGAAAAAACTGTTTTACCAAATCACAAAATTTTCCCAAGTCAAATGTCTCTTTTAACAACCAGCATGCTTTCGTCATAAAATTTCTACCGAAACGCCCCTTTCGTCTTACTAAACCCCATTTATGACCAATGGGCAGGAAGGGTGTCACTATTATCCTTATGCGTCATCTAAAGCTTTGACAGTGTCAACCACACCTTCCCACTTAAGAAAAACAAACCAAATGTTGATACTTTCTGGTTTTACAGTTACCAAATGGGAGAAAGCAGTCATACATTACTAACACTACTTCTTCGAAATTCATGTTACTACGGGTCCCGCAGGGCTCTATACTTGGCCCAATATTGTTTTAACTTTTGTGAATGAAAGTGCATTTTTTAATGACTTATTTAGTGCAAAACGCTATGACCACAATCCACCAAAAAACCCTTATCAATAACCTTGGGCACCCCCATTCGAAAAAACCCGGGAAAACCTTACATAAACAAAATTGACTTTCTGAAAAATGGTTACCTGAATCTAAAACACAGTGTATGTTCTAGGTACCATCAAATATTACCCAAACAGACAAACTCACTAAAGCACCACGACAAACCCCTTCAAAACCCCCCAACATGTAAAAAAAAAAAATTGGATCACATGGACAGGTACATGATTTTTTAAAAAAACTGTATGTGAAATGATAAAAAAATACCGGATCTCTAATTATGTAAATAGAATAAAAGAATATTTCGACAAGGATCTCGCCAGCAATTATACAACACTTTACTTAGCATATTAATTTTGCAAAGTAATTGGGGCACAGCAACCAAAATCTCCCAAAAATGTTTAAAAAAATCAGAAATTTTGCAGCAAGTATAGATGGTAAAGCCAGGGAAGTACGATCATTGACTCCCAATTTGAAAAAAAATACAATGGTGAATGTTAAAAACCAAAAAACTCACGACACAGGGGGCATATGTTTAAGTATAGACCCATCTATATCCTAATCTACTTTTAATTTTAGGGGGCGTTACTGGTAGCACCACCCAACACGAGACACCTGTAAGTCCCAGACCACACAGACATGGGGGCCAGATCTCTCTCTGTAAGGGGCCCCAAATTTTGGAACAGCTTCCCCTCGCTATTTAAAAATCTAAAACCCCTCTTTTTAAAACAAACCAACTTGTCTTCGGGGTGGAAAATTAAAATTTTAGTAAGAACTTTTCTTTTAAGTATAAGTATATTTTTAGGGAGAAATATTGTCCTTTATAATGATTTTACTTATATATTTGTTTTCTTTAATTGCTTTTTTTCCTTTTCTTTTTTAGGGAATTCTTAATTATTTTAATATCGATTATTTTTTTTATTTTACAATTTTTAATTTTATATTTTTTAAGTTTTAATGCAAAACTGTTAAATTTAATTTTTGTCTATTATCTTTAAAAAGTTGTTGTCGAAAACCCTGCCGGGGGAAAAAAAACTTTATTATTATTATTATTATTACTCTCTCTCTCTCTCTCTCTCTCTCTCTCTCTCTCTCTCTCTCTCTCTCTCTCTCTCTCTCTCTCTCTCTCTCTCTCTCTCTCTCTCTCTCTCTCTCTCTCTCTCTCTCTCTCCTCTCTCTCTCTCTCTCTCTCTCTCTCTCTCTCTCTCTCCCTCTCCTCTTTCTCTTTTTTTTTTCTCTCTCTCTCTCTCTCTCTCTCTCTCTCTCTCTCTCTCTCTCTCTCTCTCTCTCTCTCTCTCTCTCTCTTTTCTCTCTCTCTCTCTTCTCTCTCTCTCTCTCTCTCTCTCTCTCTCTCCTCTCTCTCTCTCTCTCTCTCTCTGTTTTACAGGAACTACCACGTGTAGGCCTCGCGGCCTCTTGTAGCTTACTTATTTTCTTTTGTTCTTATGTTCTCTCTCTCTCTCTCTCTCTCTCGTCTCTCCTCTCTCTCTCTCTCTCTCTCTCTCGTCTCTCTCTCTCTCTCTCTCTCTCTCTCTCTCTCTCTCTCTCTCTCTCTCTCTCTCTCTCTCTCTCTCTCTCTCTCTCTCTCTCTCTCTCTCTCTCTCCTCTCTCTCTCTCTCATCTTTTCTCTCTCTCTCTCTTTGCCTCCTCCTCTTTACTAGTCCACTCAGATGTATTTCTTCTTCACCCTGATCTTCTGCGACTTCCCTGCCGGTCAAGAGTAGGTGTGGGTGTCTCATCAACCGGTAGCGAGTGGCTCAAGGTCGCCTGAATCATCGGTGGGAGCCTCGGTTGGTTCTTGTCTCTGTGGAGGCGGCTCTGCCCGGGGTCGTGGGAGACGTCAGATCGGAGGTGTCTGATTAACTGACTTACACGAATCTCACTTTCTCCCGTTCCTTGTCTGAAAGCTCTCGTTAGTAACCTATTGCTGTATGTTTTCAGGACTTTAACTATATTTTCTGTATATTCAGTGACGTACACTATAAACACAGTCTCTTTTTCTCCTCTATTTTTTCTGAAAGATAGAGGAGGAACTACCTCGTGTAGGTCTCACGGCCTCTTGTAGCTTCCTTATTTTCTTATGTTCTTATGAAGGCTCTTTAACAGTAACTTAGAGTTTGGTATTTTTCTAGTTTGGTATTTTTGGTAGTTTCTGGTATTTTAGTTTGCAATTGGACGTAGATGACGACTCGAATGTGTCTGTCTATAAGTGTTATGAAAGCGACCGTGTTTATATATTTATCTGTAATGAACTATCTCGACAACCGGTTTTTTTTAATGATATGCGACAAACAAAAGCGTGTTAATTATGTCCCAAGGTGCAACATGGGCATAATGACGATAATGACAATGCTAAGTATGACAGCTTGACGACAATGCAAATTACCATGATAGCAATAATTATGATGAAGCTAGTCGTAATGATGATGATGATGGTGATGATCACGACGATGACAATGAAGATGATAATGATGCTTTGAAGCCATGTCTTCTTCACCACTGACTTATAGACAGACAGACAGACATAGGAACAGACAGACAGACAGACAGACAGACAGACAGACAGACAGAGAAACAGACAGACAGACAGACAAGAAAACAGACAAGACAGACAGACAGACAGACAGGCAGACAGTCATGGCATGATGTAGGACAGATGCTGAATATTGTCTAGGTCTTTATTCCACAGTTCGAAGTCCATTGCTTTACTGTAGAAAAAGGCAGTTAAAAAGAAAATGCAGGAGGAGGAGGAGGAGGAGGAACAAAAGCAGAGAAAATAAAGAAGAACTGAAAGAAGTGAACGACCTCTCCCTCACGCATGACCCAAAACAAAACAAAAACAGAGAAACGATACGTAGTTATGTTTCCATTTTGAAGGTCTACGTTAAAGAGAACATTTGCGTTTCTCTTTTCTTCCGTTCCATGATATATTGACCGCCGTCCTCTTGTGCTTTGTTTTTTTACATGATTGTTTTCATGTATTTTTTGGCGTACACTATTTTGCATCAAGCATTTTTGGATGGTCGGTCTGCATTCGTAATTTGTTTTCTATTCATATCATGTACAGTATGTGTGTTTTTTTCTTTCATTATCTCCTTTCGTGTTACCGCCATAGCTGCTAGCTGATTACTGTAAGGCAGTGGATTTAGATTTGAGAGAGAGAGAGAGAGAGAGAGAGAGAGAGAGAGAGAGAGAGAGAGAGAGAGAGAGAGAGAGAGAGAGAGAGAGAGAGAGAGAGAGAGAGAGAGAGAGAGAGAGAGAGAGAGAGATCCAAACAGAGGTATACGACAGGTATACGCACACACACACACACACAGGGCACTCCGTAGTGTAGCGGTTATAGCACACTCGGCTCACAACCGAGAAGTCCCGGGTTCAATCCCCGGGCCAAGCGAAGACAGACGGGTGGTCTTCTTAAAACCCGAGCCCCTGTCCACCCAGCAGTGAATGGGTACCGGCTGTTAGCCGGGGGTTTGTCACTCGCCTCCCGGGGTGACGGCTTCGGGCCTTCGGCCAACACTAAGAACTAAGGATGAATGAAAAACTGTAGCTATGGAGACGGGGCCATACGAGCGTAGCTCAGGCCCTGTAAAATACAACTAGATGAATACAACTAGATGAATACACACAAATGCCGGACTGCAAGGTCACGATTGCGGCTTTAATGTGGAAATGACCAATCTGGATTGTCTTATTCGTTGTCTGAGAACGCAACAGCAAGAACAAAAGTGTGTGTGTGTGTGTGTGTGTGTGTGTGTGTGTGCGCGCTTGCGTGTGTGTGTATGTATGTGTGTGCACTGTGTGTGTATTCACCCATGGTCTTGTCCACGCGAGCTGGCTCGCGATCGCCAGTTTCACACTCCCGGTGCGAGCTTGGAGCTGATTATTACCGATCTTAGGGTAATACTGGGACCTCACACACTACACAAACCCATCCCTTTGCTCAAGGGGGACAGTAACTACCTGAATCCACCTCAGTGGAAAAATCCCCGGGAACGAGAGGGGCCAGGGATTGAACGCCGGACCGCAGAATAGCGTGAATAGCGCCTGACGCTCTAACCCTCCAAGCCGTACAGGCGGGTACTGTGTATTCATCTATAGATGTATTCATCTAGTTGTATTTTACAGGGCCTGAGCTACGCTCGTATGGCCCCGTCACCATAGCTACATTTTTTCATTCATCCTTAGTTTTTAGTGTTGGCTGAAGCCACCACCCCGGGACGGGGGTCACAAACCCCCGGCTAACAGACGGTACCCATTCACTGCTGGGTGGACAGGGGCTCGGGTTTTAAGAAGACCGCCCGTCTGTCTTCGCTCCGCCCGGGGATTGAACCCGGGACTTCTCGGTTGGCCGAAACAATCACCCCGGGAGCCGGGACACAACCCTCGGTTATCACCCGGTACCCATTCACTGTTAGATAGACAAGGGCTCGGGTTTTAAGGAGACCGCCAATCTTTCTCCCCTCCGCCCGAGGATTGAACCCGGAACTTCTTGATTGTGAGTCGAGCGTGCTAACCACTGAACTATATACGGAGTACCCCCTAAAGTGTGTGTGTGTGTGTGTGTGTTTTATGTGTGTGTGTTTTATTCACAGTAACTCTCGGAGGTCATACAGCATGAGGTGATGAACCGATCTTTGTTTTTGGCCTGTTGAATAACAAGCCTGTGGATCCAATGACACGAGGCCGGTGAAAGCGGCTGCCAAGTAAGAGTGAACCCGTCGTGAGTTCATTCTTAGTCACGTTGGAGGCCAAGGAGAAGTTACTGGGTCGTGGCGCCGTCCGATGCCTAAAGAAACTATAATGATGCGCCGGCGTTCTTACCAGGCAGTATACGCAGTTAACTTGGATGAAGGTCGCGGTGAATATTCATTTAACTCACTCTAAAATGTCAGTGAAATCTAAGTGAAATAGATAATGTTGGAACGCTGTAGTTCATAGGCATAGAAGGAGAAGAAAGCCTGTATTCAGTATAGTGTACCCAGTGAACCACCAGCATCGGGTTAAGTGTTGCGAAGGTAAAGAGATGCAGAACTGAGGATGTGCGGGAGAAATCGAGGATGGAGGTTTTTCAAGGGAGTTCAGGAGCACCCTCATGCATGCCAGGTCGTGTGTGTGCCCAGAGGAAGGCCACTCGCGCACTCCACAACAAATGAAATTACAAAAGACCTGGGCATTTTAAGGATGTTTGCTGTACGTGCTTGGGCATATATAATGGGGTTTGAGTATGTGGATTTATGTGTGTCTGCCTGTATGTCTATGTGTGTATGTATGTATGTATGCATGTATGTATCATTGTAAACTTAACAATGACCTAAAAAAATAAAAGACTGCACCTGTATATGTTTGTATGCTCGTGGCTATGTATGTGTGCCACTTTCCCCTTCTTCCCTCTGCGTTGCGCCATCGGAGGCTCGGCAGATCAATCATTCCCACCAATTACCACCTCCTTCCTGCGCCCACGTTCTTCATCCCGCCGCTGAATGGAAGCTTCTTGGGCAATACTTTCGCATCGCGGGAATAAACAAGTAAATAATGGACGGCGTCTGGTTATTACTTCGTAAGAAAATATTATAATCTATGGTACGACAGCGACATACGCCCTCAGGTCCTGCATATCCTCATCCTGCGATAACCATACAATAGAGGCAAAGGTTACGGCGAGTCATACGTAACTGTGTGGCTGCATAACATTACACGCCCCTCCTTCCTTCCGGCTGGCCGCTCGTCATGCAAGGACACACAGTCGTGAAAGTATGGCCGTGACATTTGGCGGAAGTCATGTCAGACCCCCGACCTTTGCCTCTCCAAATTATTATTGTTTTCCTTCCTATCGTTTAGTTTTCTTTTCGAGACTTCCTTTGTCCTCGAGAATTTGACACTTGTGTTGTAACAAACTTCAGGAGGAAGATTTCACTACGTGACTAACTTTCTCTTCTCTTTTTCCTGGTGGAGGGTTCATGATATCTTTCTTGCCATTGTGTCGAAATGGTAATTTGAGGAGTTATCAAACCTTGGGGCAAGTAATGGGTTAAGAGGTGAGGCGTACAATCTTAATTAACTACCTGGAGGGTGGCTGTGCGGTATAGATGGGTCAGACCTCCTCACCTCACACCACCCAGCCTTCCTCTCATCCCCTCCTCTCACGTCACAAGAAAGTCTGACCATATTGGTTTTTGTTTCCGAGTATCTTCATCATCTCTTCATCATTGACCTTTAACACTTCTAAACTATGCCCCTCTTTTTCAACACCATCCTCTCCTATAAATTCGTAACTGTAGATAATTCACTGCTTTCGGGGTTTCATAAATCATCCAGTGATGCAGAACTAACTCACCAGCATCCTCCCTTCTCGACCCCAAGAGCAGTGTGTTCAGTGAGGTTCGTAAGAGTCAGCCCCACCTGTCCTTTTGACTTAGCGTTTCATCTTCGAGACCCCGATCACAAGCCTGGGTCCTGCCTCTGGAGCCTGTAGGATGTCTCATCGAGGAGGTTTACGGGTATATGAGCTTTCTTTCTTCCTTCTCTTCTGAAGTATTCGTGGCTATCTAGTGGTCACCCTCAGCCTGAAGAGATCTTCCAGTGAATGGGCGATGAACCAGAGCTCAAAACAGGTTTGTGGAAATTATCCATAAACCACTCTCTCATAATTGGTAGAGTGGTGGTTTTGTTCCCCCCCCCCCCTTGTGAGTGAGGTATTTTCCACTCGTTATAGGGGAGTGTGAGTAGGAATGTATATATAATTGTAATGGTAATGGGTAATATTAAGGTAATTTAAGTAAATGATTAGTACTGGGATAGGATAAATTAATATTCCCAGTGGTTAATAAACATTACACTTAAATAATTAGCACCTTAATTTGGAGCGCGGTCATTGGTTGTCGCCCATTAGATACTAGCCACTAAGATTTCTGTACGTGGCTATAGGTAGGGTGGCGATCGCTGCCGACCGCCCACAGGGAGAATCAGTACACCCAGACCCTCCGTGAGGATAACATCAATTGTTAATAGACGTGCTTGTCTACAAGTTCACTACCAGCCCTCACCGAGTTAACATCTCTTATTAATGAGATTATGTACATACGTTAATTGTGTACATATATAGTGTTAAATCATAGGACTGTGTTAAAATACAACACACTGATAACAATAGCCGTGCGTCAAGTTACTGGTGTGATAACCACTTGACGCCGACCACGATTACGCCTCCACCTCCGCTCTTGTCATTCACGGGCGGCCTGATCACGGGCGACCACATCGGATCACAAGACCATTGCAGTATTAATAAAAGACCTACAGCCGTTTTCAACCCACTATCCACCGATAAGTATCCTAGTTAGTTAATTAGCTAGGGTATGGAGTCGGGCAGGGATATATGGGTTTGATGTTAGGTAAGAAACTCAGATTAAATATGTTTGTAGCATAAATTTCTACAAGGTTCTCGAAAGGGTGATGCGTGTTTCATTAACGTCAGATAGGAACGATGGTGATGATTCCAGCTTAAGATAAACGAATGAAAAAGACTAATTTCTCCAGAGGATTTAGATGCAGATAAGAAGCCATTTAGAATCGCCACCAGACCAAGACGAGATGTGCCTAAGCATGATATTTATAAATAGTTTTCTGTAGAACATAACAACGAAACATGAAATGAGAATTGATGACGCATGCTTGGTTGGGTGCTTCACACACACACACACACACACACACACACACACACACACACACACACACACACACACCCGCCTGGACGGCTCAGTTGGTTAGAGCGCCCGGCATTATTCTGTGGTCCGGCGTTCGACCCCCGACCCCGCTCATACCCGGAGATTTTTCCACCGAGAAATTCGGGCGGTTACTGTCCCCCTTGAGTAAGGGGATAAGTGTGTGGTGTGCGAGGTCCCAGCATTACCCAAAGATCGGTAATAATGAGCGCTAAGCTCGCACCGGGAGGGTGAAACTGATCGCGAGTCTGATTCGTGTGGACAAGACCATGGGGTGAATAACACACACACACACACACACACACACGCACGCACGCACGCACGCACGCACGCACGCACGCACACCACTAAGGATGAATGATAAAAATGTTAATATGGAGGCGGGGCCATACGAGCGCTGCTCTGGCCCTGTAAAATACAACTAGATGAATACACACACACACACACACACACACACACACACACACACACACACACACACACACACACACACACACACACACACACACACACACATATATAAAAGCTGATCTATTGACTGGTTGCAATTAACATCGGCCTTTGAGTACCGGCATCCCTCAGCCCAAGCAGCGGCGGGAGAGGTGGAGTAGCGGGGCAGCAGGACTAACCCCTCTAAATTATTTATGTACATACACAGAATTCATTGAGAATAATTTAGTGTAGGATAAATTGAGTTATCGTTGTACGTACATTATACGCCTTGGCTTGGTTAATAGCTTCGATAAGTCTTATTTATATGATAACTTTATTAGGTAACGATGAAAGCATGTGCGTCAATTGGAGTTGAGATAGGAAAGGATATACAGAAAAGGTGCATAAACAAAATTGCAAATTAACATATTCACGGTTATCTATGAAGCTTTCTGTGCGGACTGCAGGTGTGTCAAAGTCTGATATCGTCACAAACAAAAGGGGATGAACAATGTGACCTTTTGTGCGAGAATTCAATGGGAAGGAGTGAGTGGTGGGGCGTGGCGAGGCATCCATAGTGACCCTCGCGTGGATCCTGGCGCTGGCTGACCTTGAACCTTGACCCTTGGAAACGAAGACGAAAGGGAAGGAGAGGAAGGAAGGAAGGAAGGAAGGACTTGAGGGCCTTGTTAGTTATTACTTCCTAGGAATGAATCACCTTCATGGGGGGGGCCCACCACATACACCCACTACTAACAAGACCCATATCCGGGAGTTTGTATCATTTGTTTATGTCTGCCACTTCATTAAGTTAAGTACCCCATAAGACTACCGTATATACAATTCACTCCCTGTTTCCTTATGGTAATTAAAGCGATGAAAAACGATATGCAGAGAGAGAGAGAGATCGTAAAACTACACGAGCTGAGGCTTCTGCAGATCCTTTTGATTCTTCTATGTGTGAGCTCCTGAAAGGGAAAGAGCCGGTGCCCATTTGCCCTGGCTATATTCTTATTTACTTGGCGAGCATGAGAGAGAGAGAGAGAGAGAGAGAGAGAGAGAGAGAGAGAGAGAGAGAGAGAGAGAGAGAGAGAGAGAGAGAGAGAGAGAGAGAGAGAGAGGGGGGGGGGGGGGGGGTTAGAAGCGAGGTAGTTGCCCTGACACACCCAAGATTCTCCTTCCCGTCCCTCCAGCCTTCCCGGGTCTCCTTCATCCTGATAACTGGTTCCTTGTCCCGTTCGGTGCTGCTGCCGTACATAGCGGTCCAGGAACCAATGGAATCACTTGTATTGTTCTGTTGGGGATATGGGTGGCAGCTTTTTGGTTATGGGGGTCTTAACCCCTTCACGCTCAGATCTTTCCTTTTCTATATAAAATTGTCTATTGTTAGCCATAAAATTACGAAAAGTGATTGAATATACCAAATTAGTTAGTGGACAAGGATACTCAACAGGTCATATCTATAAAATATTGCTTATATTAACTCAAAATCGTCTAATGGTAGCCAAATTCAATGGAAATAGTATGTTCTGGGTCTCAAGGGGTTAATGGTTGAGGTTATGGTTGGGTATTTTAGTTGTAGTATCAGATAAGGGTTTACTTTGTGACGGCAGCAGCACTAGCATCATCAGCACCAGCAGTAGTGGTAGTAATGTTGACAGTAATGGTGTTTATTGCGTCGTTGTGGTAGAAATGAATACAAGGAGTTTTAATGAAGGGAGTGTGCGGGGTGAGTCTCCATGATGCAAGAGGAAGAGTCAACCACTCATCCCTCACCTACTTTCAGACTGACTACCTCATCCTGCCTATCCTCGACCTTCTCCCTTTTGCCCTTCTGATCTTTCCTCTCCTCTGTAAGACGATGAATTCTGAAGGAGAGAATGACAAAAAAATCCGGACATGGATCAATTTTGGATGAAAAAAGCTCTCGAATAGATTTTTGTTTAGCTTTGCTATCTTGGTGTCTCTTGAGTGACGAACTGGATTAATTAAGGATCTCTCGTAGAATACATATGCAAATTATTAATGATAACATAACTCAAAGGCCCGGAATGCATCTTACGAAAGCCTGGTAAAGTTGAGAAGAAAAAATATCCACTTCGATCAAACCTATTCTGCCATCTATTAAAACACCGCCAGTCGGCAATGAGTACATTGACTAAGAAGGGGAAAAAATACGAAGTGATTGACAGCAACAAATTTTCTAACTAGGTGAAGGAGATCATGGTAGCTCTTAAACTTCATATTTTCTGCCAGACACACAGGCAAAAAGATTGATAGATAAATAAAAATGAATAGATATTTGCTTCACATAATTTTTTTATTTTTGCCTCTACACTGATAATAGAGAGTAGATCGAGGTCTTAATGCTTGATAATGTTGTTGATAGATTCATTTAATGGTGTTCAAGGTATTTCTTCGCGTGAGGTCGGGCACGTCGCCACTCACTTTTGGCGAATGTGTTTCCTATTTGACTCAGAACTTCAACCTTATGGTGATATCCACTGACTCAGCCTGATGCAAATTGACCCACTTCTGACTTCTCTCTGACCATGAACTAAACCTCAAGTGTTTTGATATAACTTAATGTGGGTGAGGCTCCCCCCCCCCCTCTCTCTCTCTCTCTCTCTCTCTCTCTCTCTCTTCTCTCTCTCTCTCTCTCTCTCTCTCTCTCTCTCTCTCTCTCTCCTCTCTCTCTCTCTCTCTCTCTCTCTCTCTCTCTCTCTCTCTCTCTCTCTCTCTCTCTCTCTCTCTCTCTCTCTCTCTCTCTCTCTCTCTCTCTCTCTCTCTCTCTCTCTCTCTCTCTCTCTCGTTCTCTCCCCCCCTGACGATCTCTCTCTCTCTCTCTCTCTCGTTCTCTCCCCCCCTGACGATCTCTCTATACTTCTTACTTTCCGCGGTCAAACATTTCCTTGCTCAGAGTTTTCCTACTTATTTTTACTTTTTGTTCCGAGCCCTCATCCCAACTTCACTTCTCGTTCTCTATCACCCTCCTTCCCCCTCCCTGCCTTTCTCTATCCTTCTTTCCCTCCCCCACCTCCTTTCCCCTCTCTTCCCCTCCCTACTTCTTACACTTTCATTACACTTTCTCGCACCCTTCCTTATTTTCTTATTTCCACACACACACACACACACACACACACACACACACACACACACACACACACACACACACACACACACACACACACACACACACCACACACACACACACACACACACACACACACACACACACACACCACACACACACACACACACACAACACACACACACACACACACACCACACACACACACACACACACACACACACAACACACACACACACACACACACACACACACACACACACACACACCACACACACACACACCACACACACACACACACACACACACACACACACACACACACACACACACACAACACACACACACACACACACACACACAACACACACACACACACACACACACACCTTAAGATCCATCGAAACCGAAATCTACCGTCTTTAGAACTACAATGAAAAATTCAAGTTTGATAGTGATAATGATGATGATGAGTAATAATGATCATAAAAATAATGACAAAATCAATGGTAATAACATCAATAGTAACAACAACAATAATGATGATAGTAATGATAAAAGTAAAACGCGACAAATCGGGTGGATTAAGGGCAAGTGTGTCACATGTAGTCTGTCGCAAGTCTGTCACATGTAGTCTGTCACAAGTCTGTCGCCAGATTAAAATGTCTCAGAATCTGTCTCACCCTCATGTCACCAACGTTGGCTCAACCTTGTCCAATATTATAGGCTCGTCCAGCTTAGCCTTAACCTGACCCAGCACAGCCCAACATTTACTTATAACACCATCAAATATTCCATCTATCTCTTCATCCTTCACGTAGGATGCATTTCTTCTCACTTCATGCAGTTTACCACCGTCTGGGAGTGGTCTTTTTTCCCTGCCACTCAAGGGTAACTCAAGGGTTTATTGAATTTTCTATTTATCAACTCGACGGCAATGAGTAATGGTTGGGTAAACCTTGATTTGCGTTTGATGTTCTTTTTTTTTTTACGTAAGAGAATAACGAGAAAATGGCGAATGTTAACCTTGGTGGATGCTGATCGACTTGCGCCGTGAGGAAATACCTGTAACCCTCACCTGACATTGCTTCTGACAGCCTTCTCCAGGTACCCCCTCCCTACAGGTCTCCAGGTACCCCCTCCCTACAGGCTCCAGATACCCCCCTCCCTACAGGTCTCCAGATACCCCTCTCCCTACAGGTCTCCATGTACCCCCTCCCTACAGGTCTCCATGTACCCCCTCCCTACAGGTCTCCAGATACCCCCCTCCCTACAGGTCTCCAGATACCCCCCTCCCTACAGGTCTCCAGATACCCCCCTCCCTACAGGTCTCCAGATACCCCCCTCCCTACAGGTCTCCAGGTACCCCCCTCCCTACAGGTCTCCAGGTACCCCCTCCCTACAGGTCTCCAGATACCCCCCTCCCTACAGGTCTCCATGTACCCCCTCCCTACAGGTCTCCATGTACCCCCTCCCTACAGGTCTCTAGGTACCCCCTCCCTACAGGTCTCCAGGTACCCCCTCCCTACAGGTCTCCATGTACCCCCCTCCCTACAGGTCTTCATGTACCCCCTCCCTACAGGTCTCCATGTACCCCCCTCCCTACAGGTCTCCAGATACCCCCCTCCCTACAGGTCTCCAGATACCCCCCTCCCTACAGGTCTCCAGATACCCCCCTCCCTACAGGTCTCTAGATACCCCCCTCCCTACAGGTCTCCAGATACCCCCCTCCCTACAGGTCTCCAGGTACCCCCTCCCTACAGGTCTCCAGGTACCCCCCTCCCTACAGGTCTCCAGGTATCCCCTCCCTACAGGTCTCCATGTACCCCCTCCCTACAGGTCTCCATGGACCCCCCTCCCTACAGGTCTCCAGATACCCCCCTCCCTACAGGTCTCCAGGTACCCCCTTCCCTACAGGTCTCCAGGTACCCCCTCCCTATAGGTCTCCAGATACCCCCCTCCCTACAGGTCTCCAGGTACCCCCCTCCCTACAGGTCTCCAGGTACCCCCTCCCTATAGGTTTCCAGATACCCCCCTCCCTACAGGTCTCCAGATACCCCCCTCCCTACAGGTCTCCAGGTACCCCCTCCCTACAGGTCTCCAGGTACCCCCCTCCCTACAGGTCTCCAGGTACCCCCCTCCCTACAGGTCTCCAGGTACCCCCCTCCCTACAGGTCTCCAGGTACCCCCTCCCTACAGGTCTCCAGGTACCCCCCTCCCTACAGGTCTCCAGGTACCCCCTCCCTACAGGTCTCCAGGTACCCCCCTCCCTACAGGTCACTCTAACTCCATGCTTCCACCTTTATTACCATCCCTTCCTTTCTCCCTCCTTTACTGCTCCCCTCCCTGTCTCTCTCCCTTACTTCCTCCCACCTGACAACTTTCCCTGCGACTCCCTCAGTGCCAAAGCCATTTTTAGACTGAGTCCCCTCTTCGTTCTTTTCCCCTGCTGTTCCCTCCTTCATCCTCTCCCATCATTTTTTCTGTCGTCCCCTACACCATTTCCGTCTTCAGGAATGCTAAGATAATAAGCAAGAATAATTGAGGTGCCGAAGGTAGGTCAGGAAGCTGGACGGGGTCAGTCGAGGCGGGGCAAGGTGGCTGGCAGCCGGGGTAAAGGGGCGGGGCTGGGAGGAGACAGGCCAGGGCAAGAGGCGGGGCAAGCGATTAGGGAGGGGCCATCCGCTCAATCTGCTCAGGAAAAAAACTAATACTTTGTAGGGTTTAGGGAGTGGTGCAGCATGATGGACGGTGTTTGAGGAGCGCCGTGAGGGAGGGAAAGACCTTATATAAAACCTATAAAGGTGACGTTGGTCTTGCCATTATGAGACCTTGGCCTAGACGAAGGGGAGACGATGCCACTATATGAAACGGAAGAATAAGGAGGATTTAGGAAGGAAGGAATGCATACAGAACAGGGTTATTGTATATTTTGTGGTGAAAATAGAATAAAAAGTCGTAGTATACTGGGTCGCCTGAATGTTGGAAGATCTTCAGAGAGATGCTTTTCATAATGTGTTATCTTGAGTCCTATGTCTGAGAGGTCGTCACTAAGCCATACTCAGGTGGATCTAGGTCACGAGGTTAAGTAGCAGCCAGACTAATACGTACTTTTTTTCTTACTAATCCTTTCGTTTCGGAGAACAAAAATAAGTGTTGACTATGAAGTGATAATGTGGTATATTAATGCAAATGATCATTGTACCAATTCTCATCGTGGGCAAAAAGTCATATTTTATAAAGATTTTCCATAAACATTTTCCTAAGTCTTCGCCCTCAGACTGTCCTTCACTCTCGCCTTCAGTCCCTTCTTGTGTGTAAGGTTGCCCGCTGACTTCCGGAAAGCTCCCACTTGGCCGCTGGAGCCCTGATATGACAGCACAACGTGGAAGAATAAGTAATTGGCTGTGGGTTTTAATTGCGGAAGCGGCAAATGACGTTTACTCCAACTTATTTTTTCAGTTTGCACGAAAGGCTTCATAAGAAAGAAAAAAAATCAAACACGGATAAGAAAGACCAGTAAGATGCAGTAGTTCTCCCTCGGCGAGCATCCCGGCGTGGCTCCCTCGTGGCCTCTCCGTCCTGTCAGAAAAGTTGGGTCTTGGTCAAACAAGGAACAGGTGAAGGTAACCTCGATACGTTTCTGCATATCGCCCTTTCCTTTATACATGAACGATCTCACTTTCCCTTTTACTGATGACGTCTATTGTCAATTGTTCTCTTTCTTAGCCCTTTTCTTCTCCTCCCTCGTTCGCTTTATCTGGTGTGCCTCCCACTTTCCCTCCGCCCCTCCTGTCCTCCATCCGGGATTCACCCTTTCCACTGGTCCCGTTGGCTCGTCTGTCATGGCGAAGACGCTAGAAAATTCGACATAAGAAAAAAAAGGTGAAGTACAAGTGGCAGCTCCTCGACGGTTGTGCCGTCGGGATGATCACCTGAGTCAACGTTCAGAAAAATAATTGGATTTTGAGCCATCGCAGAGGTGGTCCATTAGAGTGTCGGTGTGATGGTAAGGATGCAGATAAGGCGCCTGTCCCTTGAAACTTGTTTGTCTCTCGTCAGCAACTTCCAGAGAGAAGTTGGTGTTTTAGATAAGGAGTTTCGTGGCTGCAGAATTTACATATCATCTTGCCCTTTGGAGCCAGCAGTTCCTCTCCCGCTCTCATGTCTCTCCTGTGTGTTTATCCTTTCCTTTCTTCCGTTGTTCGTCCTTCCTGCCTTCTCTTGGATCCCTTCCTCAACTAGCCGGGCAAAAAAGTGGTTCTTCCAGTCCTTAGCACAAGTCCTTCTCCAACATCCCTGACCTAGAAGTCTTTCCTGCATTCTTCCAGTGCGACGCTCACTGGCCTGGCTGCAGCCCTGGCCTAAATTATCATCAAATTGCGAGTCAATGTCACCTGTGACGCAAATGCGTAGCAAGTGAATGCGTCACCTAATGGGGCTTCGAAGGAGGCTTTTATCCTAATCTTCCCATATTTCAGGACAATATGTTATAGCGAAGGGAATTAAAGGTCACGCCGCACTGCAGGACACATCTTACTATTCTGGAACGGGTGTGACAATGGACGAGCATGTGAGGGCCAAGGTCACAGCCTCTGCAGTGTCCGGGCTGCCCCTGAAGGACACCCATCACGTGGGTAGAGAACATATTCGTTTCCTCCAAAAAAGGCGGAACACTTTTCCTGTTTGGGAAGTCTCAGGAGTTTGAGGCTGTTAAGGACCGATTGAAATTCCTTTTGTTTTGCTTCCTTCATGTGCCTGGAAGAGGCGTCGTTGATCTTTTGCAGAAGGAACGCGACTCTGATCACGTCCGCTCTCATCATGCAAGACTTTCTCCTTCAGCAAAACTTGACTCGCCAAAAGAAGTTTGATGACGCTTAACCTCCTTTACATATCTAGATGTTGCCTTAGATAGTTGACCTCAAGCAATATTTGATTATTACTGCAAGACAACACAAATTCTGGATCTTCCTCCATTAATCAAAACACCCATGGCATGATTTGTAACTACCTGATGTTTCTTTCTTTTACAGGTAAACTATCAAAAAGAAAATGGCGGGAGTATTGCAATGACGCCAGGCAGCAGCCCGTGAGTATTGTTAGACTGTTAGTGTTGCTTGTACCGTGGCATGATGAAGGAGTGATGAGGTGTGGCGCGCAGAGGCCATCAGGCATCTTTAGTCTGCGAAGATACGTGGCGTTTGTCCCGCATGGGAGAATTGATCTTACTTTCTGCGTAGAATTCATGCGAATTTTTTTTTTTTACATCTATGATAACTAAGCTCAACAAGATAATTAAATCTGCTCCGCACAGATGAATTAGAAAAAACTGTGAAGGCAGTGTGAAATAATAGTAATGGTCACTGGAGATGAAGCACCACCACAACATTTCCTGATACCAGAAGAGGCTTGTCTCTCACACATCATGAAACCAAAAATAAACGTACCGCCGCTATGGTTCAGCACTACACACTCGCCAGCCTAGTCAGTGATGCGCATAACAATAATTCCTCTCATTCTCATTCATTCTTGGTGCTGGTGCAGTCCTTCTCAGGCTGCTTTCAACTCTGCCCCGGGAAAGAAGTACTCTCTTCCACCTACCTCACGATTATTAGGCATGTGATCCTGGGCCGCCCCATGCACTGCACTCCCCGGCAGCCACCCGGGAACAGGGGTGTAATGTAAGGGCCACACAGCCGCAAGCACACGCCGTACCCACACTTGCCCTCCACATTTTCGAGCCATGGTTGTCTCTGCGCTGCCTTCAACTCTCATAAACCGGTTGTTTGCAGGTAGAACGCTACTCATCAGCCTCTTTCATGAGGTGCTTGGAGCCTACGTTGTACATAACACCCACCATTACGTGGCCCCACTACGTCTGGCTAGGTTGGTCATGGCAAACCTGAAACGCGCAAGGGTAGACATTCGGAAAATTTTACTGTCTGAACCCTCCTCCTGACCCTTCATGCATATATAGATAAGACTCGTAAAAACCTGACTCTTACAAAAGCTTAGAACAGGGAGCCGAGACGTGATTTTTGCCGCTGTTACGGTAAGGCGAGGGCACAGGGGTGGCAGAGCGTGTGTGGCGCCTACCTAATTGTGGCTGTGAGAGTCTTGTTCAGTAGCTCAGCAGTGTCAGGCTTCTTTTATCTGTGCCTGATTTGAGGACTGACTCGTCACACAAGACATCCATCACGCACGCACATGCATACACACACACACACACACACACACACACACACACACACCACACAAATCCTTCGCTGTATACTGCAAGTTCAATAGACATCAAGGCAGGTCAGATCTCTCTTATGTCAACAGTCTTGCGGTATCATTGTACGTGTCAGGCTTTTTTTTTTACATATTTGTGCCTATAGCGCCTGTAGGCAGTGGTGACCCAGGGCTCGAATGGTAGGCTCTGGAGGTTCACTTGAGGGCTGTGATGATGGTTGGTCTTCGCCCGTGGTGGCGCAGGCAGGATTCTTATAGTGACGCCTGTGATTAGAGGCTCATGCCGCCCCCCTGTGTCCTCCGATGCACCCGCAATCAAAGGTAGAGTTAATGGGCAGGGCATGTGGGTGTTCTTAGGTCACTCGACGGTGCAGAAAGGTTTTGGGTTTCTTCGGGGATCGAACTCTGGTCACCTGAAAACGCCAGTCGGAGACGCTAACCACTCCGCTACCGCCTCCCCATAATGGCTGGTCAAGGCTGGTCATTATTTGGGTCAAAGTTTCGTCCACTAAGCCAAGAGGTCAGGCGAGGCTCCTGCGAAGGGTAAGGGGGTTGAGGCCTTCCTGGCGACGGTATCCAAAGCTAGGTCAAAGGGTGCAGAGATAGAGAGAGAGAGAGATAGAGAGAGAGAAAGAGAGAGAGAGAGAGAGAGAGAGAGAGAGAGAGAGAGAGAGAGAGAGAGAGAGAGAGAGAGAGAGAGAGAGAGAGAGAGAGAGAGAGAGAGAGAGAGAGAGGAGAGAGAGAGAGAGAGAGAGAGAGAGAGAGAGAAAAAAAAAAAATGGCAGACATACATACGTATACAGACAGACATATATTTACTGGTATGCCTTGTATGCTGATGTTCTGATTACCGTTCGTTATCTCTTAGCTTGAACAGAATGTGAATATCAAGGTGAAATATTAATTAAGGAATAGAATGCAAAATTTGTGGCCCACTCATGATATTTATCTAAGACAATGATGTACTATATCACAGAATGAGAAGAGTAATAAGAATTTTGAAGTATTTGCAGAGGTAAATATAAATTCCATTAGAATCGTATGATGAGAAAGAGACAAACATGCTTGTATGTTGGCATGACCGTCTGTGGTGTAGTATATACGTAAATGTGTACTTTAAAGGTTTAGGGAAAGGAAACAAACAAACATATGCATATAAGATTAACAACAATTTGCTTTAAGGGTACCATTAGATAATTTGCATTCATATTACACAGCCACAATTTGCGCGGAGGGTCGGAAAAGGTAAAGGAAGGGCAAACCTGTAATTTTGAGCAATTAGCGTGAAGATCTACCGGAGCGAACAAGGAGTAGAGGTGGAGACAGCGCCTTAGCCCCGCCCCCGGGATGTAACCAATACCAACGCCATCAGCTATCAATAAGTGGCTGGTTGGCCCTCCCCTTAACCCGGGTGGACTTGACCTCATAACCCACCTAGTCCCGGCTGGCCTTAGCGAGGCCTTAGAGCGAGGATGGTCAGAGGACAGGCGGGCCAGACTCACTTCCTCTCCGCCCTCCAATATTTCATGGAATGATTCACCTGCCGCTGGGTAACCATGTTTGGAAGAAGAAAGGAAGGAAGGAGGAAAGGGAGGAAGTACCCGCCGAGGGAGTTGAAAGATGAGCGAAGTTCACCTCTACGTCAAAGGTCACAGAATGTCTTTTCTCTGTTTTTCCTTCAGTACTTGCTGACGAAACTGACGGAAGTACTTACGTTTCTTTTGCAACTCGGGTGTTGTCACGTAATAGGCGTTCCTTAACATGTTTGTGTGTACCTTATAGAACATTCTGATTCATTTAATTTATATAAGAAAAAAAAATTCTCCTTCATTTACTTTTTCGCCTTTGCCTGTGGTCTTTGCGGGGCACGAAGGAACATATGTTTTCATTCAAGTCCCTTTGCACCCATAAAGAAGAGGAGGCAAGTGGTGTGTGGTCCTTTCTCTTTACGGCGTGAGATTTACAGTGCACATAAATCCTTCTTCACACCGATGATTATGAGTTACTGGCACGAGCGAACGTAACATCATCGCGAGTGTTTCACAAGACACTCAACTTAATACGTACTGACGTCCTTCTTCGAATCATGAAAACGTTTTGTAAACATCAACGAAGAAAAAAAATGTATCCTACCCGTACTTCCTCTCCTGCCCGAGTGTCCGGCCACCGCCTCCACAATAAATCGTCGGAGGTCTAAGCTATAGTTGCTACAGTCACTTCCTCTTTCTTCCACCCCACAAATCAAGGCACACACCTCGACTTTGCCTCCTGCACCCCTTCTCCCCTACAATCCAGCACCTACATTATATCCATTCCATCAAGAAGAAAAAAACATAATTGTCTCCTAATATTAAGCTCAACCTTCCACCAAGATTAATACCCTTATACATTATACTCCCCCAAAATTGTTTTAAGTGGTGCTCTTGGTACAAATTGGAGGTACTCTTGCGCCTCTTTGAGATGCACATTACCCGCAGAGTGTCCGTGTAGGAGTCTTTGAGATAAATGCAAGTGGCGAAGTAGTGATGTGTTGGGGGCATCGCTGACAAACCGGTATGGGAGGGTTGGTGTGATAAGGGCAAACGTCTTCCATGGCTAGAGCTCAACCAAATCTGAACACCATCAAAGCAGCAAGAACCATGATACCTAATCTCCTTAGTTCCGTCACTTCATTTCACCGTTTGTTTGGCTGAGCGAAATTTGAACAACTCCATGCTGTCACCTTCTCCTTCCCTGTCCCTTATCTCCTTTCTCTCTTCTTTCCTTCCTTCTCCTCCCTCCTCTTGCTAAGGTTTCATTCATCTGCTTTCTCTCCCACTATTACCTTCCCGCTGTCTTCTTTCCCTTCCTAGCCAAATATTTTATCTTTGTCTCCCTCATTTGCATTCATCATCCATTTTCGTAATTAATCTCTTTTTTTCGCGTCCCCTCTCATAGCATACGCATTCTCTGAAATTCCTTCCCCAGCACTCTTATTCTCTTCATCTCTTCCATCTCTTTCTTCATTTGCTATTCTTTTCTTTTCTCCATTTATCACCTTTTCATTCTTCTCTGCATCCTCCTTCATTCGAGTTCATCCTTCTTCATCTTCTTCCCGCTCTTCTCTCTCTCACGCACTTTTTTTTTTTCTCTCTCTCTCTCCTCTCTCTCTCTCTCGCTCTCGCTCTCGCTCTCGCTCTCGCTCTCGCTCTCGCTCTCGCTCTCGCTCTCGCTCTCGCTCTCCGCTCTCCTCTCCTCTCGCTCTCTCTCTCTCTCTCTCTCTCTCTCCTCTCCTCTCTCTCTCTCTCTCTCTCTCTCTCTCTCTCTCTCTCTCTCTCTCTCTCTCTCTCTCTCTCTCTCTCTCTCTCTCTCTCTCTCTCTCTCTCTTTAACATCTCGTCTATCCTCTTCCCTTTTCACCTCCTCTTCCCACTCCACCTTTTCCTCCTCCTCCCCTTCCCCCTCCCCCTCCCCCTGCACCTCCACTTCATCTCCTCTTCCTCTTCCTTCTCTTCGTTCCATACCTTCGTGTGACGTGGACGTGCCACCCAAGGTATCTCATGTGACCTCATTTGCGTCTGGTGTGCCCGCTGACCTCGCTTGTACCCGCCCTAGTTTTGCTCACACACGTCACCACGCTGAGTGTTATCCACGTGTTTTTTTCATACTCTTACACTTTGATGTACGGTTGTTATTAGTCGAATACCAGCTCTCAAAAAATATCAGGAAACTAGCTAGGGGTTCTTAAACTCACCCGTATTTCCCAATTAGGCTATCAGTGCAGCTTGTAAAACTAGTGTATGTGCTTAGTGTCTTTTAAAATAGTCGATAAAGGTCCCACAAACACCTTTATCAGATAGTCACCCAGGGAATATATAAGGAAAACCACGCTGATTGACCGATGCGTTACTCTCTTCGCCTTCAGCTGCAGTCCGCCATACTCGCCTCCAACCTCCTACTTCCTCAATCAATATTCCTCGATCCTGAGTCGCCTCTCTGCCCTAGCCCACTAAGCCCCTCACCTTCCCTACTGTATACTACCACCTCCTTCTCTTTAGTGAAACATATGCCCACGGTATCAGAGATAATATTATCAGTTTAGCGTAAGACTGCAGGACGTAGGACGGACGTAGATGGCTCTGCGGACGTAAACATCGAATTGTCATAATCGGTAGTACATCGAGCTGGCAAGATAAGATGTCATTAGTGGTGTGCCACAAGGATCAGTACTGGGATCCCTATAATATTCTTAGTTACACCAACGATATCGACGATGGCTTCCCCTGTAAAGTATCAAAGTATACATATGACACGACAGGAGTTAGTAAAGTTGCTGCAACAGGTGATAAAATACACATGCCAAAGCGGTCTTAGTCAGTTGGACACATAAATGACAACCTAAGTTAAGTTTCAAATATAGATAAATGTAAAGTATTGCACACTTGAAATAATGATGAAATCAGCAAGGCATTCAATTAATAACGTTCAACTCTCTAAAGTTGACCAAGAAAAGGAACTTTGGATCACAATTTCCAGCGATTCAATACCAAATATAGAATGCACAGAGGTGATCAAAACTACTTGAAAATCACTGGAATCCTTCGGTAGAACCTTTGAACGCGAGTTCGATTTGAATACCATTTAATTCACATGTACTGTAGGACTTTTCTTGCATATTGCTCTCATTTTCGGTGCCCTTATATATAAAATATATTAATAGATTAGAAGATGTGGAACGTAAAATAACAAAAATGTTTTTAGATTGCGCGACGAATCATTTTAGAAAAAAGGCGAAGAAATCTATTTCTACAGCAAATTCAAAAGTAGACTGAAATGCAACAGGATAGAAGTTTGTAAGGTTTTTATAGGATTCCACTGCATTAATGTCGACGACGTCTATTTCACAGTAGACCAATCAAACATCACAAGTAATAATGGTTTAAGATTGTTAGTAAGCAATTCAAAACAGAACAGGCAAAATGACTTTTTTGAACCGTGTTTTGAACATTTGGAATTGTTTTTTTTGCCAATGTTGCAGACAGTAATACTGTTGAAACTGTCAAAACCGACCAGATAAATAGCATGTAAACAGTCTTCAGCTCACATTTTTCTCTCGAAGATATAATTTTCAAATCTAACTACTGTCAGTATTAGTATATAGAATATATTACTTTTCTCTTTCTCTCTTTTCTCATCTTACACTTTTCACGTAGAATCTCCATGACCCCCTTAATTTTCCCCTCCCTTTCTTACATGTAGATTAGGTAATTTAGTTCCTGTCATTCCCGACAATTACCTCGTTTAGACCGAACAGTCTGTTGCTTTTCCTTTGTATTGTATTTTCCTCCTCCTCCTCCTCCTCCTCTTCCTCCTCCTCCTCCTCCTCCTCCTCCTCCTCCTCCTCCTCCTCCTTCTCCTCCTCCTCATCCTCCTCCTCCTCCTCCTCCTCCTCCTCCTCCTCCTTCTCTTCAGCACTTTGGGCTTTGTGTGCGTGTGTGTGTGTGTGTGTGCGTGCGTGCGGTGTGTGTGTGTGTGTGAGAGAAGAGAGAGAGAAGGAGAGAGAGAGGAGAGAAAAGAGAGAGAGGAGAGAAAAGAGAGAAGAGGAGAGAAGGAGAGAGAGGAGAGAGAGAGAGGAGGGGAAGAGAGAGGAGAGAGAGAGAAAAGGAGAGAGAGAAGAAAAAAAAGGTGTGAGTGTGTTTATGTGTCCGTGCATGTACGTAGAGAAATATGTCTGTCGAAAAGCCTAATTAAAATTTTCCCAAAGTGTGGTCTGGTATCCACCTATCTTCAGTCTTAATTAAGACTTTTTTGCTATAAAAACGCGTGTAGGACTGCCCTCATCCACTCATGCCATGAACGAGACTATCCCTTCACCTCCAGATCTTTCCTTTGCTATATTAAATGTCATTCTATGCCCTAAAATTTAAAACTAATAAATATCCCAAATCGACGTGGATATTAAATAGGTCTATCTATAAAATTGCTTATATTCCAAAATGGCTAATGGTATAAATTACTGAAAATTACGTTCTGTTCTCTTTACTCCACCTGTCCCACTCCCTCCTGCTGCATATGGGTTTTCTATAAGTGTGGTTTTGTGTGAGGGTCTGAGCGTCCCTCGAAGCCTCCTCACTGCACCTCCCTATGAGTGCGTTTTGGGAGCTTTTTTTTTTTTCTCTCTCTCTCTCTCTTTCTCTCCTCCCCCTCTCTCCTCTCTCTTCTCTCTCTCTTTTCTCTCTCTCTCCTCTCTCTCTCTCCCCCTTCTCTCTCTCTCCTCCCCTTTTCTCTCTCTCCTCTCTCTCTCCTCTCTCTCTCTCTCTCTCTCTCTCCTCCTCTCTCTCTCTCTCTCTCCCTCTCTCTCTCTCTCTCTCTCTCTCTCTCTCTCTCCCCTCTCTCTCTCTCTCTCTCTCTCTCTCTCTCTCTCTCTCTCTCTCTCTCCTCTCTCTCTCTCTCTCTCTCTCTCTCCCCTCTCTCTCTCCTCTTCTCTCTCTCTCTCTCTCTCTCTCTCTCTTCCTCTCTCTCTCTCTCTCTCTCTCTCTCTCCTCTCTCTCTCTCTCTCTCTCTCTCTCTCTCCCCTCCCCTCTCTCTCTCTCTCTCTCGGTCTCTCTTTTTTTTTGTCTTTCTCGCTGTCTGTCTCTCTCTCTATCTCTCATCTCTCTTTCTAGATGTCAAAGTTAACTTGCTGTTTCTTTTGCTATTTACTGATGAAAGAGTTACAATGACAAAGATTTTTGGATCTGAGAATTTAGTGTTGCTTAAGACGGATTGACTTCAAATGCAATTAATTTCCTGCCAAGTGAGGTCATTCTTTCCGCTTTTTCTCTGTGCTGATGTTTTGCCGGATCGGACTCCTTTATAATCTTATTTAGTCCACGGCCGTGTCCTCGTATACATACAAGCAAAACTATTAGAAAGCTCAAGTCTGATTTCATTTCCTTTACGTACATTGAGTATTAGGGCAATGATTAATTTATAAAAACACCTCTTGGCTCGACAAGTATTTATATAAATAGATATATTAGATATGGATTTGGGATTAGAATCAAGGTAGAGATTTCTTGTGTGAAAGTAAATCTATGTCGTGTGTTCTGATGAATGAGACACTCGCGATGGCCACCGTGTAAGGCGCCGTGTAGAGAACGATTTTCTCATTGAATGCTGAAGACTTTACTGAAAACAGCGATGAAATGTATTAGTTTGATTTATAATTATTTTGCATGTGCGGGTTTCATTCCTTAGACGCCTTGCAAATCAATCTACATCTGCGATTTCTCTCTCTTATCTTGGTTTCTTTACGTAAAAAAATGTCATCAGAACTACGTATCTAAATTAATCTTATTCGTAAACAAATAAATGCAGTTCAGAAACGTCTTTGCCGATAGAAGTGCGTTCCTGCGGCTGCTGCACCACTGAGGCATCAGGGGTAGCGAGGATGAAGTTACTGTTTAGTGTCAGTGCATCATCTTGACATACTGAACATATTTTAATGAAAACTCAGAGGCCTGACCCCGCTAACTCGCACACCAAACTGATCGCCTCGCGCGCAAAAGCAAAAACCTGTTCGTTTAAATTAAGGCAGTGTGTTGATGCCTTCACAGGTGTGTTGCGGCCATTGTGTTTATTTGTTACCTCATTAGCGTCATGTTTTGTGTGTGAGAGAGAGAGAGAGAGAGAGAGAGAGAGAGAGAGAGAGAGAGAGAGAGAGAGAGAGAGAGAGAGAGAGAGAGAGAGAGAGAGAGAGAGAGAGAGAGAGAGAGAGAGAGAGAGAGAGAGAGAGAGAGAGAGATTGTGTGTGTGTGAGTCACAATCTGCAATTATTCTCAACGTTATCTTCTTAAGGCAAATCAAGGCACGATACGAAGTTGAATTTACACGGAATTTCCTGTTAAAAACAAGGTTTCTCTTTATCTGCAAAGTGATAACCTTCTTTGGACGAGATGAAGCTGCCTGGGTACAGGATGGGAGAAAAAGCATGTGTGTCATTCCATTCTATAGGGAGTCATTATTCCCCGTCAAGGTGAGGGGCCCGGTGGGCGGGGAAGGGCACCGCGCCAGGCTGTAAATTACTTAGACAAATCGTTTTACAATGGGCTTGAGTGGATATGCATTTAGTGGTGGATAATTAGCTTGACACGTCTAATCATGGAGTAATAGCCAGCCTGCTCTCAAAGGCAAACCACTTGTGAGATCATTTAGCAAAGGTCATGTGGAAAGCCCCCTCTTCCGCCACAAGGACCAGCGGCTCTCGATGTCATGGCTGATATTAGCATAAAAGTCCACGCCACCAGGAAACAGTGGGAGGGAGGGATGTGACGGCTGCCGGGTTGTGCAATGGTTGAGTTTGTCCATCACGGCAGCCTTGTTGGAAGCTTCTGCTATCTGTCTCCGTCTCCCAAGCTGACAGTCGCGCTTCAGAAGACATCGACAGGTAACTGAGACAGCTCTTTCCGTCTTCCTGTCGCTAACAATGGATCTCTCATCGATAATTTTATATCGGTAGTACAAAGTCGATGCTTTACTCTTAACTCGTCCCTTCGTTGCATCAAATAAGAACATAAGAACATAAGAAAATAAGGAAGCTACAAGAGGCCGTGAGACTTACAGGAGGTAG
>JACEEZ010025112.1:92500-100000 GCA_016584305.1 Chionoecetes opilio
GTTTATGAATCCCTTCATGAATTCCGTCTTCTTTTCATCGAAGCATAGTATTGCTCCCCCTCCGCCCACCACCAGCTGGAGGGATGGGCGGGTCATAAGAACATAAGAAAATAAGGAAGCTACAAGAGGCCGTGAGACCTACACGAGGTAGTTCCTGTCAATGACTATCTCTTTTCAATCACCTGAGCCAAAGAGGCTGGCACGCCGTGGTGTCCTTGCTCTCATACTAGTAAGTTAGTCTAGATTTGTGGAATCAAGCAGCCTTATAAAGTTTAGAAGGCCTGTTGTTGTTGTTTGTAAAATCTTTGCAATCCCATGGTTATAAAGTGTTTCTAATCTTTTGTTGTTCTCGCATGTTGAAATGACGAGATGTGAAGGCCAAGCCTCCAAAATGTCGTCAAGAGTTGCCTTGATACGTATCCTAGAGTGTTGTGGTAGTTGCCTTGACGCGGGTCCTGGAGTGTTGTGGTAGTTGCCTTGACGCGGGTCCTGGAGTGTTGTGGTAGTTGCCTTGATGCGTATCCTGGAGTGTTGTGGTAGTTGCCTTGACGCGGGTCATGGAGTGTTGTGGTAGTTGCCTTGACGCGGGTCCTGGAGGGTTGTGGTAGTTGCCTTGATGCGTATCCTGGAGTGTTGTGGTAGTTGCCTTGATGCGGGTCCTGGAGTGTTGTGGTAGTTGCCTTGATGCGAGTCCTGGAGTGTTGTGGTAGTTGCCTTGATGCGTATCCTGGAGTGTTGTGGTAGTTGCCTTGACGCGTGTCCTGGAGTGTTGTGGTAGTTGCCTTGATGCGGGTCCTGAAGTGTTGTGGTAGTTTGCCTTGATGGGGGTCCTGGAGTGTTGTGGTAGTTCCCTTTGACGCGTATCCTGGAGTGTTGTGGTAGTTGCCTTGACGGCGGGTCCTGGATGTTGTGGTATTTTGCCTTGACGCGGGTCCTGGAGTTTTTGTGGTATTTTGCCTTGATGCGTATACGGGATGTTGTCGTAGTTTGCCTTGATGCGGGTCCTGGAGTGTTGTGGTAATTTCCTTGATGCGGGTCCTGGAGTGTTGGGGTTTAGTTTGCCTTGACGGGGGTCCTGGAGTTTTTGGTAGTTGCCTTGCCCGCGGGTCCTGGAGTTTTTGGGGGGTATTGCCTTGATGTGGGTCCTGGAGTGTTGTGGTAGTTTGCCTTGATGCGTATCCTGGAGTGTTGTGGTATTTTGCCTTGATGGGGGTTTCCTGGAGTTTTTGTGGTAGTTGCCTTGATGCGAGTCCTGGATGTTGTGGTAGTTGCCTTGATGGCGGTCCTGGAGGGGGTTTTTGTGTGTTTCCTTGATGCCGAGTCCTGGATGTTGTGTAGTTTGCCTTGATGCGAGTCCTGGAGGGGTTGTGGTAGCTGCCTTGATGGGGGTCCTGGAGTGTTGTGGTAGTTGCCTTGATGCGGATCCTGGAGTGTTGGTAGTTTGCCTTGATGCGAGTCCTGGAGTGTTGTGGTAGCTGCCTTGATGCGGGTCCTGGAGTGTTGTGGTAGTTGCCTTGATGCGGATCCTGGAGTGTTGTGGTAGTTGCCTTGATGCGAGTCCTGGAGTGTTGTGGTAGCTGCCTTGATGCGGGTCCTGGAGTGTTGTGGTAGTTGCCTTGATGCGGATCCTGGAGTGTTGTGGTAGTTGCCTTGATGCGGGTCCTGGAGTGTTGTGGTCGCTGGTCCTCAGTATTTAATCACGGGAGACACCTCGTTACAAATTATTCTTCACGCTGCTGAAATAATGATAACAATGTCTTGAATTTATTCATGTTTATTATTCCACAACCTTGCGGTGATTTATGACTGGTCTCACGAACAATTCAGTGTAAAGGCAAATAGCCGTGAAAATAGCAGTACTCCCCTTTACAAATCATGGGTGTGTGTAGGCATCAAAGACTCACGTGTTATTTTTAAAACTGAATTTATGTTTGTATAAGGGAACCTCATCTCACGTCGCAAGCGTTTTTCCTCCACGTGATGACTCCTGCAACAGGGGCGTCACGGTGTGGACTCAAATTTTCTTGAATGCTTCACTATACGTTAGACAATTCACTATAATTTTCTGGAGTGCAAACATATGCTTAGATTTCATGCCACATTGATAGCTTGTTGTTCATGAACTATTAAGGAAAATTGTGTTATCCTTCGTTTCCTTTTCAAAAGAGAAAAAAACCTTCCAGGTGATTGAAAAGCGATAGTCCTTTGCCTCAATTTGCTCCAAGGAAACACACGCCCGCGCCCGTGTGGCGATCAACATCCTGCCTTATAGGACGCAGCCTGGAGCCGAGGTGTTGCTCTACGCCGCCCACACCGCCCTTCATGGCGACGTGGGTGGCGTGGAGCAGTACCGGGTTCAGGTCTGCTTCCCTTGTCATGAAGGACAAGGGAAGCAGACATCGTACCCCTGCCTCACATGTAGTCCCACGTGTTATTTCAAGGAGGCTTGCACTCATCTTTTGACGCCTTTTTGGGTTGAGAGCACACAACTGCTTGCATGAGGTTATTACACTTACACCACCCAGGTGGCAAGACACGTGAGTGTTACGGTATTAGTCGTCTAGATTGCAGTGCGCCATGCATACGATGCCATTGTTATCTCCTTTGCTTTGGCTAAGTTTTGAACATTATTTCTACTTCAGAAGTGAGTGCGAGCTAACAACGTGCATTCTCCATTAACACGCAGATGCTAAAATATCTTTTCAGGATTTTTGCTTTTTTATATAAAAAAAAATTCGTGATGGCACGTGATTCGTGATTTTTTTCGTGATGTTCACTTTTCTGCCTCTTTGCCCTAATGGTTACTCCTTTGTAAGTTTCCTTTCTACTGACGTTGAAGGTAAGATGCACCGGGTAAAAGACGGTCAGTTGGGCCAACATAGACCACAACACAGCGCAGATGCCGAGACATTGGCCTCGTCAGTCATGTAGGCCAGGGGCGGCCGTGATTCAATATGCGGACTGAGTTAACAAATATCTTGACGGAGGGACAAGGGTAGTGGAGAGGGTACACAGAACAAGGGAAGAATGTCAGATCCTTCATCGCCAATATTTAGTGTGGCAGTGGAGCACGTGCATGAATAACACGGTGGATGGGATGAGTCTTTTCGTTACTTATATCTATAATTTCCTCTCCAGATTGTGTTGGCATCGAACCACCAATGCAAAATCTAATCAATGCGACACGCTGCAATAAATTAATCTATTGACAGGAGAGGAATAATGTGTGGCATGTCTGTTCAAAGTAATTCAGCATAGATAAATAAATAGATAAGTAAATAAATATATTGATATATTTATTCATATATTTACATCTCTCGTGGTCAATTTCTTACTGTTTTTAGTCATTTATTCCGGGAGCAATACAGCTGACCTTGTGAAACTAAAAAAATACTTGACACAGTGTCGGAGGCGACCACCACGCTACGCTGCAAGGGAAAGTAGCCACGGCAGGTCAAATAAAGGGTAGCCGGGGGCGTGTTTGGCCTTAGTCAATAACCCTGAATGTGGGGGCCAGCCAGTCACGGCGCCAAGCTGGGCCCAGAATCAGACCACGCGCTGTTATGCAAGTAGTAGCAGCCGCCCCCTTCCCTCCCACGACAGTAATTACGTGCGTGATAGAGAGAAAAAGTGGAAATCCAACGAAACAGCAGTGGGCGAGTAGACACAGTAAGTGGGCGGGAGCCTAGACAAAAACTGGCCGAATGAGGAAGAAAGAGGAAGAGGAAGAGGAAATAGAGAAGAGACAGGAAGAGAAGCAGGAGGAGGAGAGAGAGAAGGAGTAGGAGAAGAAAAAGCATGCGACCTTGGGGAAACTCGATCATTTATAGGTACCGTCACACAAAGGCCTCATGGTCAGCCACACTATATGTTCACCTCACGGGAAGGCAATAACACCGTATTAGACGATAGACACCCTTGTATCACGAAATGATAGGTAAGCATACAGTTCACGAGCATTGCAAGTGTGGGGTATGAGTGTGCCTCTTATTATGCACTTTAGTCTTCATGTCGGTGTTATCTATAAGTTACAGTACAGTCAGTAACTTACAGGTGGGCGTTGCACGGATATTATTTTTGGGATAGAATAGTATCGCCTCAGGTAGTGGTAGTGATATTGTGCTGTTAATGTTGGTGACACATGAATTTTGACGACACTTTTGAAGCATAGGAAATATTTGAGGTGTTCGAAGATGTCATGATAAATGTGTCATTTCTTGTAGTGTTTGTCAGTTTTTCAACGTGAGCACTGAGCTGCTTTCGTCTCCAAGTGGTGCAGAAATCTGACTTTATCTTACGGTAACCAGGTTCCAAGTTATCGTTTCACGAAGAGTAACATTTCATAATGCATACAATGTATAGTAATTTAATCTGATTGCGACAAGGAAAGCGACAAAAGGGTAAGAAGTCGTTCTGTTAATTAATGAAAGCTGCAATAAGTAATACAGTTACTCTAACAATGAACTAACTATTACTTTACAATTAATTCACATCATGTAGGAAGGACCGAGGCAGTTGTAGTTCCTCACAACTTTCATGCAACAATTTCTTTAATCTTATTACACCACTGACGACTATATAATATATTTTATGATATTTAAGCAATGTTTCAAATACTTTTTTTTATTAATTTATTTCCAAGGTTAGCCTAACATGTGAAAAAAAAACCTTGAGAATGAAGGTCAGACTGAACGTGAAGCAGCACTGAACGCCTAACTCGTCTGTGCGTATAACGTCTTGTTTATATGTATGTCTAGTTTATGTTAGCGACTAGTTGAGGAATTATTCAATAACGCTAAACATACAGAATTCACATTTTCTACTGATTAGGAGAAAACAACAAATAAATACCAAAAGTGGCAGATTGAACGACAGGCACGCAGGCAGACACAGGCAAACATTAAGACACTCGTAGATAGACCGACAGGCAGTCAGTTAGACATAAACAAATCATTTTAAATTGTTGATTTGTGGAGATGAGAACATGAGGAGCTAATGAAATTCCAGGACGAGAAGTTAAACACTAATTTTGTAGCTGTTTGAGAGAAGAAAGAAGAGAAGGAAAGTTTTGTAGCTGTTTGAGAGAAGGAAGAAGAGAAGGAAAATTTTGTAGCTGTTTGAGAGAAGAAAGAAGAGAAGGAAAGTTTTGTAGCTGTTTGAGAGAAGGAAGAAGAGAAGGAAAGTTTTGTAGCTGTTTGAGAGGAGAAGGAAGAAGAGGAGGAAAGTTTTGTAGCTGTTTGAGAGGAGAAGGAAGAAGAGAAGGAAAATAAAGAAAAGCAAGATAACCAGGAAGAAAACTGGTGGTATTACAGTAGGTGAAGAAGGAATAAAAAGCAGATGAGGAAGTGGATAAGAAAAGATGGCAAAGGAACGAAGAAGGAAAGAGCAGGAGGATTTATTGCAAACATAAATCTAAGGTTCCTGAGGGTCACTGAATTCATTAGGAGCGGGAATGGACACGACGCGCAGATGTAAGAGCGAACTAATTGGCGTCAGAAGAGCCGTAAAAAAGGACCATAAAACATTTAAAAGCATTAGCCAAACGTAGCCGTACGAGATGCAAATGGATGTTTGGTGTTTAGGCAGATAATTGTGCTTGGCGTGTTGATAGGGAGCACGTGGCAATGGCAGGCGGCTGATTGTAGGGTGGGTGTGTGATGATCGCGGTTACTGTGACTACTGTGTAAGAGAACATGCCAAGGATTAGTAGTTATAGGAGGAGTGATAGAGGAAGAGGAGGAGATATAAATATGATATAGACTATAATTCAAGTTGATATCAGTACTAAAAGGATAAGATATCAGGAAAGAGAATGGAGGTAAGAAATTTTAGACAAGTATATTAACAGGAGCTTGTAGATATTGATTCAAGGAGAGGCAGAAAACGAAAAGAAGCTCATGTCTGCTGTTTTTCGGATGTGCAATAAAAAAGGGTATCTTCGGAAATTAATAAGCGTAGAGATGAACGCAGCTGGAGGTGCTTTGAGAGAGGGGAAGAACCTCTGTGGTAGGGAAGAGGGGTTTGAGGCGGGAAACCGGTGTAGCCAAGCAGGAGATCCGGCATGGAATTGACGAACTACCACAGCGATCGTCGGAACGCACTGAGTTCCTACCGGAGGAGGAAGGGATGAAAGAGGGAGAAGGAGAGAGGATTGCTGCTGGGATAAATAAATTCGAACTCCATTAAAGCTGAGAGGACACAAAAAGCATTCCTCGGTAGCGACCATTGGCAGCATGAGACACTACAATATAACGGAAGGTTTATTAATAGCTCAGAGGCCAATGCGAGGTCGTCACCATAATAAGCCCAAGGGCGAAAAGGAATGACCTATGAGGCGTAGGGAGAGGAGGACTGTTCACACGCCCTCTTATATAACACGGAGGAATTGAGTCACTTTCAAGTTAGGTAATGCACTAGTAGTAAGACCTAAAATTAGCAGGGCAGGATGCAGTGAGGCGGCAAGGAATGTGGCATGCCGCTGGTGGGGGGTGCAAGGGATGGGCGTGGGTGTGGGGGGGAGGGGAAGGGCATGAGAAAACTAGCCACGAAGAACCCGTTATATATCCTAGCAGGTGGAGGTGGTGGACGCAGTAGGGGGTAGACAGGGAGGGTGGAGGCGAGCAACCCTGGGAGAAGGGCGTGGAAGTCCGGTGACCTTGGTGGATTTGAGTAAGTGGAGGGAGGGAAGGGGGGACTGAGGAGGGAGGAAGGAAAGGTGGGGAGGATACGGTCAACCTTCCACTCACGCACTCATAATTGTGAATTCCTTATTTTCATATTTTGTTCTTACACTATTCAGGTGATTTAGGCATTCTATTTGTGCTCAGCTTTATTATTTTTCCTCATCATGTAAGGTCAAGATGTGAAGGGTCATTACCTCCTGTATTGATAACAGTAACAGTGTAATAGTAGTGGTGATGGTAGTGGTTTGGGGAGGTGGTAGCGGAGTGGTTAGCGTCTCCGACTGGCGTTCGCGGTGACCCGAGTTCGATCCCCGAAGAAAACTAAAACCTTTCTGCACCGTCGAGTGGCCTAAGAACACCCACATGCCCTGCCCATCAACTCTACCTTCGATTGCGAGTGCATCGGAGGACACAGGGGGGCGGCATGAGCCTCTAATCACAGGCGTCACTATAAGAATCCTGCCTGCGCCACCACGGGCGAGGACCAACCATCACAGCCCTCAAGTGAACCTCCAGAGCCTACCATCCGAGCCCTGGGTCACCACTGCCTACAGGCGCTATAGGCACAAATGTAAAAAAATAAAAAATAGAAAAAGGTGTAGTAGTAGTAGTAGTAGTAGTAGTGAAGGGCTTGAATATTTTTGATGTTCTCGTCGTCAATGTTGTTGTTGTGTGTTTATAATGATGATATCTTGGCTACTATATTTCTCATTATTGTTGTTTATTGTTGAATGCAGGTGTTGTGTGTGTGTGTGTATGATGTGTTGTGTGTGTTGTGTGTGGGTGTGTGTGTGTGTGTTGGTGTGTGTGTGTTGTG
>JACEEZ010025112.1:105000-127500 GCA_016584305.1 Chionoecetes opilio
GATATAAAACTACGACGAATCAGACTTAAGTATCCCCCCAGACAATTAGTTCACTATTGACAATTTGACCGAGGATTCAAAGCTTACTTTATTGTCAGATATATGCACGCAGCTATTCTTCAATTAGACAAGTATGTTACTGTACAAAATGCTGCATTATTTTTCCTAGCTTTCCAGTGTTTTGTGATCATTATATTTGTTGGAATATTCGAATCATCAGGATCTCTGATCAGCTGTAGGAATTACGCCAGAGGTCACTCCAAAGAAAATGGTTCCTTGATCAGAGCAATAGACTTCAGAGTTATGTGCTGTATAGTTATGTGCAACTCTGATTGACTGAACAGTGTATCTACTTTTTTAATCTATTCGGACCTGAGTTACATAACCATAAATTCTCGTGGTGAATTACTATGCTGGGAGAGAACTTATTTGGAAATGTGTTTTTTCATCACAGTTTCACCAAAGTTTTACCGAAATCATTGTATCAAATCTAAGTAACAACATCAAAAGAGATAGATGACAGCAAATTATTCCTGATTTATATCCTCATTGTTAAAAGTAAGATTTCTTAGTACGCAGTTACTGTTCATTTCTCAACCATGTAAAAACAACTCAAATAGCTTTGGTGCTTCCGCATGATTCCCAGGAAAGTGACGCGTTTGTTTTGATTGCGTTGTTTGTCTTGTTCTGCAATAAATACATCTCACATAAATGCAACTAAGACAAATTTATGAAGACATAAGTAATAACTTGCTTGTAGACATGAAAATGTACGAGTATATTATACACACATAAACATTGCGGTTGGGTAAATCGTTTATTGATTCAATATGGTCGAAGATCGAACAGTGGTCCTTCCACAGCGTTAGAAAGTCAAAAAAAATTCCATAAGTTTAGGCTAGTTTTTGGGTGAACCGAAATGGCTGACGTCATTCCCAGATAGCTTCCAGAAAAGTGTATTTACCACTTCCTCTGCTGATAATCTCAGGTGCCCCTTAGTGACTATGTAAATACAAACAATTTCGCTTTTTTTCATAATTTATCTATTCAAAATGTAACTGCAACGGAAGATCCTAGTAAACAACTTTAAAAACATTTAGGGCGACGTAGAGTGAGCTTTCTTCTCTTTTCTTGGCAGATATTACATGTTTACTTTTATATAAAAAAAATGCGAGATTACAAAGGATTACAAAGGAAGAACAGACATCAACAATAAAATTATTCAACATCCCTACTGAGCCAAACGGGGCTGCCTGTGAGACTACTTTCTACCACTATAGTTTCTACAATTTAGAGACGAGAGAAAGGGAGAGGTGAATGCTCCTCCTCATCCACCACTCCCTCCAGCCGAGGCAGGTAGGAAAAAAAAGTTAGGAAAAAAAACCCCATGCAGTATTGAAAAACTGCAATGGAATTTGAGAGGAAAGGCTACATAAAATACATACTCTATTCTAAAGCTAAAGCTAAGAAAAAAAAATACAATACAAATTCACGCTGTAGCGAAGTAATTGAGTTGGGCAGCAGATTCTATGTGTTTATCTAGTTTGTTCTTGAACGCCTCAACCGTGTTACTACTAACTACTTGTGCTGGAATAGAGTTCCAAATACTAACAATTCTATTAATGAAAAAGTACTTCGCTTCGTGTGAACGAATTAGCTTACCAATGATCTTGTATCCATTACTACGAGTAGTTTTTCCCAATCAATATTCAAATGGATATTTATGTTTAACATTATCGAAACCTTGAAACATTTCAAACAATTTTCTTAAGCCTCCTCGTAACCTACATTTTGACAAAATGAACAAGTTCAGTTCCTTTAATCGTTCTTCGTATGGCTTGTTTCGCAGGCGCGGAATAATTAGTAACTTTTCTTTGTACTCACTCCAGCTTATCTATGTCTTTTCTATAATAGGGGGACCAGAACTGAACGCAGTATTCAAGATGAGTACGCATGAGCATTGAAAAGTGTAAAAGTTACTTTTTCAGACTTTAATTCGAAAGTTCTTCCGATAAAACCGATTAATTTGCTTGCCTTTTTGACAACTCCGGAACAATGTTTCGGGTCGAGGTCGTTGCTTACAATTATCCCCAAATATTTCTCTTCTGCAACATTGGAAAGTTCGAATCCGTTCATTGACTAGTCAGTTCAATCATAATAACTTTTATATGCAAAACTTTACACTTATCGGTATTGAATTTCATATTCCACTTATTTTCTCAATCAACTAATAAGCCGTCAAGATCAGATTGTAATTGCATTTTATCGGTATTCGAGATTACTTTGTTCGTTATTTTAGTATCGTCAGCGAATTTTGATATCTTACAGGTGAAGCCTTCGTCAAGATCGTTTACTTAGATTAAGAAGAGTATAGGACCAAGCATTATTATAGGGGAGGCGGTAGTGGAGTGGTTAGCGTCTCCGACTGGCGTTCTCGGTGACCCGAGTTCGATCCCCGAAGAAAACCAAAACCTTTCTGCACCGTAGAGTGGCCTAAGAACACCCACATGCCCTGCCCATCAACTCTACCTTCGATTGCGAGTGCATCGGAGGACACATGGGGGCGGCATGAGCCTCTAATCACAGGCGTCACTATACAAATCCTGCCTGCGCCACCCACTGATCTATATAACATGGATCGCGGAAGCCTGGCTCAGCATTGGTTCCAACTGTCCGCCATCTTGCCAAAACCAAAACAAAGCCTTATTTCTGCGGCTCGCGTTGCTGTCTGGTTGTGTTATCGCCTCGTCATGCCAAGCTGTGCTGTTATGTCCTGTACAAACAGACCAGGACCTGGAAGTGGCAAATCTTTCCACCTGTGAGTAACACCACACACACACACACGCACCCACCACATACCCACCCACCACACACACACACACACACACACACACACACCACACACCCACACACACCCAGACACCCACACCCACACCCACACCCACACACACCACACACACACCCACACCCACTCCCCACCCAGCCCATCCACTCTTAATCCATCTACCCACTCCAGTCATCCACCTACTAGTTAAAAAAAATATAGGTGGATATGGTATACTTTTTTTTATATAGGTAGATATAGATATAAGTATATTTTTTTATACTTGTTAACAATTAGTGGGGAACGGAAGCAGACCTGAGTGCGGTTATGATACAAATGAGCATAGCGCTTCCTAATAAGCGGTGCTTGTTCTAATGGAGATAGCTTTATTTTGCGAGAAAAAAAAAAAAAAAAAAGTATACTTTGTGGTCAAAGTTAGGTTAGGTTTCATTACAACCTATAAGGTTAGGTTAGGTTTCATTAAAACCTTTAAGGTTAGGTTAGGTTTCATTAAAACCTGTATGGTTAGGTTAGGTTTCATTAAAACCTTTAAGGTTAGCTAGGTTAGGTTTCATTAAAACCTATAAGGTTAGGTTAGGTTTCATCAAAACCTATAAGGTTAGGTTAGGTTTCATTATTATTATTTTATTTTTTTAGGGGGGGGGTTGCGCAAAATAAAACTATCTCCATTGCAACAAGCACCTATTGTAGGCCAAGAAAAAATAGTTGATGTCTCTGAAAACGACCGCGAAACTCTCGTCCATTATTACCAAAAGTTGTTTCGTAGTCTATATGAAACCATAGTCGTTTCGTACACTCAGCTCAGAGTTGAACTTGACTACTAGAGTTACGAAACGACACCAGGTATGTACGAAAATACTCAAAATTAGTGTACGAAACTAACTACTTTCAATTCAATATACCTAATTAAGAAAGGTTTTTTGATTAAGCCAAAGGTTTTTGATTCATTTAAACTTCCTGTAATCCCCGAGAGTAGCTTCTATGGACCACTGTGGCCCGCGCCGTACCCGTGGCCGCGGCGATACGGGGCTGACGCCGTTATAGTGGACGAGAACTGCGCTTTCGCTCTTTAGGTCAGACACACACACACTCGGGGGCTAACACTGCACTCTTAGCCTCTCTCGCTTTACCACATGCACCACACCTGTCACTACACACCTGTACGGCCTCGCAACACACCTGTCACTACACACCTGTACGGCCTCGCAACACACCTGTCACTACACACCTGTACGGCCTCGCAACACACCTGTCACTACACACCTGTACGGCCTCGCAAGACACCTGTCACTACACACCTGTACGGCCTCGCAACACACCTGTCACTACACACCTGTACGGCCTCGCAACACACCTGTCACTATACACCTGTACGGCCTCGCAAGACACCTGTCACTACACACCTGTACGGCCTCGCAACACACCTGTCACTACACACCTGTACTACCTCGCAAGACACCTGTCACTACACACCTGTACGGCCTCGCAACACACCTGTTGTCTGTGTATCACCGTAAATAAATGACTTGGAAGGTTCGACGATGCACTAGGTTGGAAGTTTAGTAGTAGTAGTAGGTGTTAATAGTAGTTGTAGGTGGTAATAGTAGTAGTAGGTGGTAATAGTAGTAGTAGTAGTAGGTGTTAATAGTAGTAGTAGGTGGTAATATAGGCTATCACATGCCAGCAGCCAACACCCAGCCACTGCCTGGGCCGGCCCATGTATTTGTTTTGGTGTTGGCAAGATGGCGGCTGGTGGCTGATGGGTGACTTCAGTATCTCGGCCACAACTAGCCCAGATCCGCGATCCATGTTATATAGATCAGTGGTGCCACCACGGGCGAGGGCCAACCATCACAGCCCTCAAGGGAACCTCCAGAGCCTATCATCCGAGCCCTGGGTCACCATTGCCTACAGGCACAAATATAAGCACAGATCCCTGCGGTAAACCGCTTATAACGTCTCGCCAGCTTGATGGTTTTCCATTTAACACACTACCCTGCCTTCTCTCGGAAAGACAGTATTCAAGCCACTTGAGAATATTTACAGTTATGCCGTGCGATTTTTATTTCTTAAGGCCCGTCCAGACTAGGGCTCATGAGGCTGGCGGTGAGGCTGGCGGAGTTGAAAATCGAGGTTTTCAACACCGCGCGCGTCGTGCGGAGCGAATCCAACCCTTCCCGATTCGAGGGACGTGTTGTAGTTCCCCAGTGCTGCCCCAGTGATGGTATTATCAAACTACCAGATGAATAAGATGATATTTAGGAAGACAGAACATACCATCATCTTCACGAGACATTACTGCGTGTCATGAATATAAATAAATTACAGTATACTATAGCAAGAATAAGATAATGATACCCAAGCGAAATAGTGCATAAAAAAAATTTCCTCTCTCACCTTTTTTTATTCAACTCCTTGTTATTCATTTAATTTTGCTTGCAGTGCATGTTTATTTACTGTCTCGGAAGCAACACACTTTTCCGATTCTGACGGTATATGATACGTCTCAATGCAAAAATATTTAGGTGGTCAAAAATTGAAATGAACATCAATCAATCTTGTGACGGAGCGTCGCCTCCCTGCCATGGCGGTGAGGCACAGTCTGGACGCGCAGGTCGTATTTCAACACATCCACCAGCCTCACCGCCAGCCGCATGACCCCTAGTGTGGACAGGCCTTTAAGCAAACGCTTATGAGGGACTTTGTCAAACACTTTCTGAAAGTTAATATAAATTACATCTATTGCTTTCTTCTCGTCATGCATACTGTTTTTATATCATTAAAAAAGTATAGCAAATTTGTGAGGCAAAAGCGTTTATTACGAAAACCGCGTTGGGAGTTTTTGATCAGATTATTTTCTTCTAAGAAATTTACCATCGTATCTCGTAATATAGTTTCCATTAATTTACAGACAACGGATGTGAGGCTGATCGGTTTATAGTTAGTTACTCGGTAATGTCATGTCACCTTTCTTATGTGTTGGAGTAACATTTGCTAATTTCCAGTCGCACGGAACTTTACCGGAATGGTGGAATTTGTTAAAGAGTATTGAAAGCGGTTTGAAAATTTGATACTTCGCTTCTTTGTGTGCAATATAGTCTGGCCAGGGAGATGTGTTTACTTTGAGTTTATCAATTGCCTTAATTACTGTGTTCTCAAGAAATTCGCAATTGCTCAATGGAATTACATTACTCTGACCGCAGCTCACTACTTCTATTCCATTTACATCTTCAACTGTAAATATAGAAGCAAAGTAGTCATTTGATATTTCAGCCATCTCTGTTTCCTTATTTGTATGTTTACCGTTTTCGAGGCGGAGTGGACTTATATATGTTCGCTATGTTAACTTTATTCTTACGTACGTAACAGAATAATGATTTGGGGTTCGATTCACTAACACTTGCAATATAGATTCCAAGATCTTTCTTATTTTTCATTATCAACTTTTTTGTATCGCGCCGTAGTCTTTCAAATTCTATTTGATCAGTTTCGTGAAATGAGATCAATTTGAGATGACAAGTATTTACGGTAGGCTGTTTTCTCTGTAATAACGCAGTATTTACGGTAGGCCGTTTTCTCTGTAATAACGCAGTATTTACGGTAGGCCGTTTTCTCTGTAATAACGCAGTATTTACGGTAGGCCGTTTTCTCTGTAATAACGCAGTATTTACGGTAGGCCGTTTTCTCTGTAACAACGCAGTATTTACGGTAGGCCGTTTTCTCTGTAATAACGCAGTATTTACGGTAGGCCGTTTTCTCTGTAATAACGCAGTATTTACGGTAGGCCGTTTTCTCTATAATAACGCAGTATTTACGGTAGGCCGTTTTCTCTGTAATAACGCAGATACAATTTGGCTGTTCCACCACTTGGGTTTGTTCTTGTTTTTACGTGAACGTCTTTTACCGACTGGAATGCATGATTTTAACAGAATTATTCAAGATATTGGTAAATTTCCCATATGATTTGTCCATGTCCGTTTCATTTGATACCTTGATACGCCTCGATCTGTTTCTGATAAAATAGGCCTAAATCTTTCGAGTTACCTTGTCTATACAGGAAAATTTGGTTATCGCTAACGCTTTCTCTATACACTTCGAGGTTAACATCAAAAGAGACAATTTTATGGTCGCTAATGCCAAATTCAGGGCCAATATTCACATTCTTGACAAAATTTGCATGTGTTGAAAAGGCAAGGTCTAATATATTATCACTACTCGTGAATCTGTGAACGTGCTGATTTAACAAACATTATAATAAATCGCTATATAAGTCATGACCCGAGTGAGAGTGTAGCGGATTCTCCAGGAAGTAATAGGTAGGTTGAAATCACCTAAGATGACACTATGAAACGCATTATTCAATTCAATTATCTGGTCGTATAGCTTATTGTCAGCGGCAATATTGCAAACTTGGGGTCTATAAATGAGTCTTACTATAATTTTCTTTGAACAGATATTCAGCTGCAAATAAAGTGAGTCAATGTTATCGATTCTCTCGCTTTCTGTGACACACACCACACACACACACACACACACACGCACGCGCCGCGCGCGCGCGCGCATACACCGCCATGATGGTCAAGTGGATAGAGGATTGGCACGTCATTCTGTGGTTAGCCAGTTCGAATCCTTGCTCGCTCACGGGGACTTTTCACTACAAATTCGCGCGGTTACTGTCCCCCTTGAGCAAGGTGATGGGTGTGTGTGGTGTGTGATGTCCCAGCATTACCCTACGATCGGTCATAATGAGCTACAAGCCCACTTCGGGAGGGTGAAACTGGCGATCTCGAGTCCGGCTCGCGTGGACAAGATCGTGGGTGAATGACACACACACACACACACACACACACACACACACACACACACACACACACACACACACACACACACACACACACACACACACACACACACACACACAAGCACACGCACACGCACACCACAACACACACACCACACACACACAGCACACCACAACCACACACACACACACCTACGGCACTAACACACCACGCTAAATCACCGTCACACGGCCATGAAGGAGACACGTAAAAAATCCTGGTTTGCCCTTGAAGAGTAATCAGTAAGCAGAAAGAAATTGTGAAATCAAAAAAATAAAACAGTGCCAGGATATTTAGGATTTTCAGGGTAGTTGTTGTATATATTTATTTATCATTACACACGATTAAAATTTGAAGGCGTAGTAGTTTGTGTGCTCGGCTCTCAGTTCAGAAGATCGGGCTGCGAATCTAATGCCGAACTGAGACAATTTTGGGCTTGTCTCCTCTCACACTGCAGCCTCTGCTTAACTATAGTCGGACCGGCTTAAACTGGCGGTCCGGGTTAAGTCACCTGAGGCCTCCAGCTATATAATACTTAGGTTAAAAGTGTATCAATACGTGTATATCTCTATTGTGATGCCTTTTACAAATATCACAAAAGTAAAGCTTAATTACTTTCAATATGTGGCATGAACGCATTCCTGAGCTCAGACCCAGAACACCAGTTTAAAGTAATCGTCTAAACCCTTTTTTTTTTTTGCATAAATATGTTTAATATTCGTTCAAAACACCTAATCCACAAAAAATAATTCATTTCCACGCCTTATTTCCGTAAAAACACGACTTTTGTAAAAAGCGCTGGAAAAAATGTTTCATCCCTCCAACAGGCCCGCGAATATTATTGATGACGTCACAGAAGGTGTTCACCGAGAGAGAGAGAGAGGGGGGGGGGATGCTGGAGTTCTTCAAGAATCTGCTATTATTCACTCTACTTCATCCCCAACACCCACCCACATCCCACAACACCCATCCCTGTTCCCACCCACATTCCCACTTCCAACACCCATCCCCTTCCCCAACCCACATCCCCCAACACCCACCCCCGTTCCCACCCACATATCCAGTTTCAACACCCATCCCCTTCCCCAACATCCACCCCCGTTCCCACCCACATATCCAGTTCCAACACCCATCCCTTCCGCAACACCCACCCACATTTCCAGTTCCAACACCCACCCCCTTCCCCAACCACCAACACCCACCCCCTTCCCCAACCACCACACCCACCCACTTTCCCAACCACCAACACCCACCCCCTTCCCCAACCACCAACACCCACCCCCTTCCCCAACCACCAACAGCCATCCCCTTCCCCCACCACCAACATCCACCCACTTCCCCAACCACCAATACCCATCCCCTTCCCTAACCACCAACACCTACCCCTTTCCCCAACCACCAACATCCACCCACTTCCCCCACCACCAACACCCACCCACTTCCCCCACCACCAGCACCCATCCCCTTCCCCAACCACCAACACCCACCCCCTTCCCCAACCACCAACATCCACCCACTTCCTCAACCACCAACACCCACCCCCTTCCCCCATCACCAACACCCACCACCAACACCCACCCCCTTCCCCCACCACTAACTCCATCCCCTTCCCCCACCACCATCACCCACCCCCTTCCCCAACCACCAACACCCATCCCCTTCCCCAACCACTAACTCGTATCCCCTTCCCCCACCACCGAACACCCACCCCCTTCCCCACCACCAACACCCACCCCCTTCCCCCTCCACCACACATCCACCCCCTTCCCCCACCACTAACACCCACCCCCTTCCCCCACCACCAACACCGAGCCCCGTTTCCCTACCTTCACCCCAACGCACCAACGTCCGTCCGACTCACAAACATGTTTTACACATTTCTCGCCTATTGGTCTGATACGTGTGCAAACTTCTCTGGAAAGGCACAGCTTTCTTGCTGCAGGCATCAAGGATGCATGTGTACACCATATAGCAAAAAAAATATAACAGAAACACCCAAAATTATTCAAGTACTATATTTATCTCTTGTTTTTACGTGCTTCTGGATTAGCGCGGGAAGAGGAGACCACCTTCAGTGATGTCACCGAGCTGTGGCGCACCGTCTGCCAGTTGCCAGCAGCGTTTTCGAAGCTCGGGGAATTTACAGATTTTGATTGCGGATTATTCAAAAACGGCTGACTGGATGCAAAAAGTGACAACATAGTGTTGATACACTCGATAATGGCTATACTCTAACTACATAAAATCAGGAATGATGAAAAATGGTCTGGACGATTACTTTAAGCCCGTCCGACTATAGCCTAGGATACAGACACAGGCCGGAGGAGCTGTGACCTCGCCACCTTGTAGGAGTGCAGGAATGAGAAGGTAGCAGTCCTGTCCCCCTGTGTTTGTTGTTCTGTATTGGTAGAAAGCCGCCTGTGGATGTCTGTGGTGTGTGTGTTTGTGTTGGGCTGGGGGAAGCTTGACTAGAAGAGATCAGAAAAGGTTTTAACCCCTTCACACCCAGATCTTTCCTTTGTTATATAAAATTGTCTGTTGTTAGCCAAAAAAATCCGAAAAGTGACTGAATATACCAAATTAACTAGTGGACAAGGATACTAAACAGGTCATATCTCTAAAATATTGCTTATATTCAATAGAAATCGTCTAATGGTACCCAAATTACAATGGACATTACGTTTTGGGTCTCAAGGGGTTAAGGTATGAAAATGAAGGTGGTAAATAGACGCTGTAGGAGAAAAAAAATTTCTTACTATTGTTATTATCATTATCATTATTATCATTATTTTCAATTTTATTAATATTTTCTTATTATTACTATTAATTTTAGTTATAGTCAGTTATTATTATTGTAATTATCATTATTATTATTATTATTATTATTATTATTATTATTATTATTATTATAACTATTATCATTATATTCATTATGATTATTATTATTTATATTATTAGCATTATTTTTCTTCTTCTTCTTCTGCTTATTATTATTATTATTATTATTATTATTATTATTATTATGATTACTATTACTAATATTATTATCATTATTATTATTATTATTAATATTATTATCATTATTATTATTATTATTATTATTATTATTATTAATAATATTATTATCATTATTATTATTATTATTATTATTATCATCATCATCCTTATTATCATCATTATTATTATTATCATTAACATATTTATCATTATTATCATTGCTATTGTTTTTGTTATTAGGCTATATATTATTATTGTCATTATTATTATTATCATTTTCATTAATATTGTCATTATTATTATTCTGAAATTATTGTTGATATTATTATTATTATCTATATTATTATTATTGTTATTGTTATTGTTGCTGTTGTTGATGTTATTACTGGTGGGTTTTTGTTGTCATTGTTATTGTTGGTTTTGACGGTGGTGGTGACGATGGAAGATCTCTAAAAGTCTTTCTGAATTCTTCTACGAAAATAGAAAAGTTTTATCACCCATATTTACCCGAAATTTCTAAGAGATTATGATCAAAATTTGATTAATCCAAAAGACCAGACTTGTAACTTCGGCGAACTTTGCGTCAGTCATGATGTTGATCTGAGAGAAGTTTTCGATCTGTTAAGCACTTGTGAATCTTTTTATTTAGAATGGACTGAAAACTTGGTCTTTTATTAATCAAATTTTGATCCAATCTCTTAGAAATTTCAGGTAAACATGTGGGGTCCAACTTTTCTATTTCTGTAAAGAATTTAGAAAACATTTTAGAAAGCTTCCACTGTCATCACCACCATCGAAATCAACAGTAACAATTAACAACAAAAAACATGTCAGTAATAACATCAACAACAACAACAACAACAACAACATTAATAATAATAATAATAATGATAATAATAATGATAGCTATAATAATAATAATAATAATAATAGTAATAATAGTACCTATAATGGAGATACCGATAGGACTCCAAAGCTGTATAGTAGGAGGGTGTAGGAGAAGAAGTACATAAGGCATCTTTCTCCGTGTGAGATTAAATGTAAGCAAATGTTCAGGAAAAAGGAAGTATGGAAGTTAAGGTATATATAGAAAAGTTTGACTGAGGCAGGATATGGGGACCAGAGGCGGGATACGGAGTTCCGCCAAGACCATAATCTTTTCAAACGTTATGACCAAAATTATGGGATGAAAATTGTTTAGTGGAATTTTGATAACAGGCACAAATATTTCATCTCGAAGACCCGCAATTCCTTTAGCCTTTACAGTAAAGCCTCTCTAATTCGATCTAATTGGGGGGAGACCTGGGTCTAATTAGCCGAAAGTTCGAATTATCCGATGGTTACCTCTAGCCCCCCCCCCCCCATACAATAAGAATTCACTCAAACATGCCAAAACAGCACAGATTGTATTACTTGTACTCACCAAAACATGGCTAATACTGAAGTTTTGAAATGCAGTACTACTGTACACTGAGCCCTCAGGCGTCACTGATAGCGTCTTCAGACAAAGGCTGCGTTCAGTAATGCAATATGCAAAAGGTGCACATGAATGCGCACGGTGACGTAGGCATACAGTATGCCTAGTGCAAGCTACCCCCACACTACAGATCTGGGAGCTGGATCGCTACTGAGTTGCCAGCTCGCGCCACAATAAGGGTATGTAAACAAAAGGGCAAAGAAAGCCTCTCCTCTTTGCTCTCCTCTTCTTGCCTCCTTAATGTTTCATTTCCTGCCGCTATAACTTCTGCTGCATCAAATACAGGGTCACCAGCAAGTTATTCTTGAACAATAAGAATAGTCACAGAGATAAATTTCGGCAGTTGCTATCATGGTAGCAATGTAAATTGTGAAGCGTTCAGTATCGTTCAGTAGGGAGAGTGCGGGGGGGGGGGGGTGACCGCTACTGAACGCAGCCCTGGCAGGTGTCACTCTGGGGATTTGTAAGGTAAAATCTTCAGTGCTTGAGGTGTTTAATGTGTTGGAGGCAATGTGGAGGCTGGCTGACGAAGTGGATGGCACAGAGGAGGTGGAAGATGCTGCAGAAAAGTCAGAAAATTCAAACTTCAGTTCTGATTATGGAAAGTTGAAAAGTTGTTGAAAAATTTGAACTTGGCCTGAAACAGGTCGAATTATCCGAAGTTCGAATCATACGGGTTCGAATTAGAAAGGGTTTACTACATATATTTATATTTTGTGTTTGTTTTATCATTATTATCATACTATATACATACCTTATTTTTTTGGGTTTTTGGTGTGTGTGTGTGTGTGTGTATGTGTGTGTGTGTGCGTGCGTGTGTGTGTGTGTGTGTGTATGTGTGTGTATGTGTGTGTGTGGGGGGAGGGAATCACTCACAGCTCGACCACGGGCTTAACACGCGATCTCCAGTTGGTATACCCTCCCTGAAAAAGTTTGGGGCTCATAGAAACCGACCTTTAGATGAAGATCTTTTGGAGATACCTCACACATCATATACACCTCATCCTCTTGCTCAAGGTGGACAGTAACTGCCCGCATTTGTCAGTGAAAATTCCCTTAAGCAGGGATTGAACGCAAGACCACAGAGTGGCGCACCAACGCTATTACCAATCAGCCATTCAGGCAGTGTGTGTGTGTGTGTGTGTGTGTGTGTGTGTGTGCGTGTGTGTGTGCGTGTGTGTGTGCGTGCGTGCGTGGTGTGTGTGTGTGTGTGTGTGTGTGTGTGTGTGTGTGTGTGTGTGTGTGTGTGTGTGTGTGTGTGTGGTGAGTGAGTGAGTGAGTGAAGTGAGTGAGGTGAGTGAGTGAGTGAGTGAGTGAGTGAGTGAGTGAGTGAGTGAGTGAGTGAGTGAGTGAGTGAGTGAGTGAGTGAGTGAGTGAGTGAGTGAGTGAGTGAGTGAGTGAGTGAGTGAGTGAGTGAGTCAGTCAGTGAGTGAGTGAGTGAGTGAGTGTGTGTGTGTGTGTGTGTGTGTGTGTGTGTGTGTGTGTGTGTGTGTGTGTGTGTGTGTGTGTGTGTGTGTGTGTGTGTGTGTGTGTGTGTGTGTGTGTCATTCACCAATGGTCTTATCCATGTGATCTGGATCGCGATCGCCATTTTCACCCTCCCGGTGCGAGCTTGGAGTTCATTATTACCGATCTTAGAGTATTGCTGGGACCTCATACACCACACACCCCCATCCTCTTGCTCAAGGGGGACAGTAATAGCCTGCATCAGTCAATGCAAAATCCCCGGGAGTGAGTGGGGATTCGAACCGATGAACCACAGAATGGCGCGCCCTGCTTTTATCCACTGAACCAGCGAGCGGTCTTTCTCCTCTTCTTCTTCCTGTCCCTCCTCCTCCTCCTCCTCCTTCCTTTATCAATGCATTACTCCATCATCGGTATATCGCTCCATTTCCGGCTGGCTTCGGCTGGAGGGATGTAGTAATTAGGTTGGGGGGAGACTTCTGCCTAGGAATACATAAGAAAACTAGGGGGGGGCACTCAGTAGAGCGCATACCTCCGCCCGAATATTTCATCAATTGGTTGCTATGGCAACAGTTGTGATTATTATTATATATATATATATATATATATATATATATATATATATATATATATATATATATATATATATATATATATATATATATATATGCACTCAGTATGAGCGCATACCTCCGGCCGAATATTTCATCAATTGGTTGCCATGGCAACAGTTGTCAATAGCTTTCATCCAAAATTAAATCAGTTCTTCCTTATACCAAATAAACTTGGTATACTGAGTTTGGTCCAAATTTATTGGTAACTTTTCGAGAAATCCTGTACACTAACAGACAGACAGACAGACAGACAGACAGACAGACAGATCGGGGTGAAAACATAACCCCTCCAACTTCGTTGGCGGAGGTAAATAGATCCCAGGAGACCATTTGGTCTATTTCAAGGGTATCTGCTGAACTAACATGCTGCTAACTAACAAACTACATGTAAGAAAACAAGATAGCGCAGAACAAGGCTACTCACCACCCATCCAACCCTCCGGGTACAGATCTGCAGGAAATAGTTCTAAAAGAACACCTAGGTAGCTATGTACCAAAAGACAATAGATACATGGTAGTAATATAGCAAAGAATGGAAGGAATGTGTCATGCTAAACTACTGTCAACCCTAATTCATACGGGGAATCTTTTTTAAGTATTATTTGCGGGGTAATCAAAAAAAATCCGGAGACCTTAATCAAAACCCCTTTAATTTGAAGCACGCATCAAGTCTATTTTTTAATGTGGTTATTGTATTGGCTTCGACAACATTAGCTGGTAACTTGCTCTATTGATTGACTTCTCTGACATTGAAATTATTCTTTCGAAGATTTGTGATAAAACGCTGATCATTTAGTTTTGAAACATCTTTTCTTATTGTCACCTGAGTAGAGAGCTCAAAACGGTTCTCGTGGTTGATGATATCAAACCCCTTAATCATCTGAAACGTTTATATCAAGTCCCCTCGGATACTACAATTATTTTAGAAAAACATATCTAATTTTTGCAATCCATCTTCATAAGACAAGCTAAGCAGCAATGGAATTATATTTGGTCACTATTCTTTAAACTGATCCCAATTTAGCCTTATCTTTAACGAGCAAGACGACCAGAATTGAACGGCATATTTTAAGTACGGCCTAACCAAATACATTTAAAACGTTTTTCGGAGTTTTATGTTCAAAAGTTTTGTGCTTGAAACCGAAAATCATATTAGCCTTTTTACTAGCAACTAAGCAATGTGCAGGCTACTTGTCTTGAGATCATTACTAATGCTGACACCTAAATTATTTTCTTGGTTTATCTCTGTTAACGACTTATTCTGCATTTTATTGCTATATTTGAGGCTATCGTTGCCTATATGCATTATTTTACATTTATCGTTATCAAATATCAAGTAATTTATCGTTCCATTCAGATAGTTTATCTAGATCACGTTGTATGAGTTCACAGTCTTCTTTAGTAAAAGCTTTACCGCCTAATTTGGTGTCATCAGCAAATTTCGATATTATGGATATATGGAGTCTAGTCTAGTCCGCAGTCTAGATCGTTGATATATTATCAGGAAAAGAGTTGGACCGAAGACCGGATCCTGAGGTACCTCACTTGTAACATCTAGCCAATTCGATGCCTCACCATTAATAACACGCTGCTTACGGTTTGAAAGCCTATCGCTGATCCATGAACACAACTGTTCACCTAAGCCATGCGCTTTTTATTTGGTTAATAGCCGCTTATAGAGAACAGTATCGAAGGCTTTTTGAAAAGCAAGGTACGTATATTACATAATATCAGAGGGTATTTTCATCATCCCAGTTTAAATATATGAGTTTGAAAAAATTGAGTAAGTTGGTTTGGCAAGATCTGTCTGTTATTACGGAACCCATGCTAAGAGTTTGATATTTAGTTGTTATCATCTAGATAGGACACTATTCTATACCCGCAATATTTTCTCGAAAACTCTAACTATCACAGAAGTTAGACTGATTTGGCTATGATTAATTGCTAGGCTTTTACTACCTTTCTTAAGTATAAGCGTTACATTAGCTAGCTTCCACATACCTGGAACTTTTTTTCTCAATAGCAATTTATTAGATGAGATAATTAATGGGAGAGAGAGCTGGCTGTGGCATTTCCGAAGCAATTTAGGTAAGATGTCAACCGTGGATTTTGATGGATCAAGTTTCTACTTCGATATTTTGTCTTTTGTATAATCTCCTATTACCAACCTGTCATTTACTGGTCCCGCGAACATGTTAACTGGTTCTGGTAATGGGGCTTCGTATTCTTTAATAAAACATCATATTAATCATCATTCTATTTAAGGTATAGTTGCAGTAAACAGGTTACTCCACCACAGGCTGATAGGTATCCTTTTACCTATGCTTCCTAGTGAATCTTATCCTCTTGTTTTATAAGTGGTATCCTCCTGTTGTTTTTGTCCTTTTCCTCCACTCCCTCATTTCCCTCTTTACTTTGTCCTCCTGCCCTACCATCTCTCTGGGAAAGTTTAGTCAAGGAACTTATCTCTAGCTGCAGGTCATGTGGTTGCCATGTGTCGTCGGAAAAGAGGAATTAAGAGAGAAGGATATTCGTGAGAGTCTTCCCCGGGAGGAGAGTGGGAAAGTTTTCTGGAAAAAAATAATGAGCCTTGACCCGCCGGAGCCATGCCTTGATGCCTGGCTATGTGTTTGTAAGGGCGTGAACGTGTTAAGTCCCTGAAAATCTCTTTGGGCAGGAAGCAGCGAGACACCTTCATTTGACCCTCAAGGCTACAGAGATTCAAGATGATGCCACTCACTGACTTATGCCCTTAATTATGAAATGGTGAGACATCAATGCTTTTTCTTTCATTATCCTTATTGGGCGCAGGAATGAGTTGTCTGCAATTCGATGGAGTATTTCCTTTTACTCCTAAAACAGTATCTTATTTATCTGTATTATGATTATTAGTATTATAATATCAGTAATTATCCCATTATTAATCAGTAAATCCTAACCGTTCTTTTTTGCGATAAATCAAACCATTTCATCGGTTAATATAATGATTGCTTTGTTCTGTGATTATGAAACCCTCGAGCAGGAATTACAGAACGGAGCCTGCTTATTCAGTAATCCTCGATCACAAATGTATTGGCGCCCTTACCTATGTTACCAGGCTCAACCACAGTCTGTGAGGTGCGTTCCGATTGTGTAACTTTATAGGGCTGAGGTGAGAAAATAAGGGGACAGATTGCTCCCACGCTATGACGCAAGCAGGATATTAGATAACCTTGGGACGGTTCAGGTCAAAACGTCGGGTCACTCTTCCTTGATTAACTCGGAAATGTTTGGAAAGGAGAGAAAAAATCGATTAAAGTATATGAACCGTAAGAAAAAGACAAATAGAAAGACAGACAGACAGACACAAGTACATGTGCCCAATAGAAAAACATCCATGGATGTAGAATTCCAAACACGGTTATGATACGAATATTGCCGACGAAGCAACATCCAAATCGTGTTGCCATATATGTCACCATGTATACGTACACAGGCGAGCGGCAGGAAGGGAGGACGGAGTGGGCGAGCCAGTCAGAGGGATTGAGAGGAGGCACCATAACGGAAATGACTCGTGAATTCCTGAATAAAAAGAAAATACGAATACAATAAACTCCATCCGTTTGATGCGTTTGGTGTTGTTCCTCGTAGATATTGCCTGGAAAAACGACACAACGCACAGGACGGTAACAATAGACTGAATTACTTATAGTCTTGCGAGAGGCTGACACTTTATAGGGAGGTCATAAGCTGGCTAATAGAGAATAATCAATGCCGTTGTTTACCCTTTTCTTTATCTTTCGGATGTTTGCTAAAAAATGAACGCCCACTCTCTGCCCTTGAACGTGAGTGACGTTTCGTGGTATAGTGGTGAGGACTTTATCTACTCCTTCCATCTACAGCAAAGGTGACAAAGAGAATGAAAACCGGAGCACAAAAGGTGGTGGTACGGAAACAGTGGCGCCTAAGGGAAAACAACAAATGAAGGACCTTGAATTCCACCGCCACACACGCCTACGTTGTCATCTGGTGTGTCTATTTAGGACTTTTGATTCTTACGAGGTGGACGACTCCGCTTGAAAGGATATTCCCTCCTACCTCTCCCTTCCCTTGCTTCTGATTCCTTTATTGCTCCTCCTCCTCCACCTACTTCTCCTTTTCTTGTTCTTGTTCTTGTTCTTGTTTTTCCTCCTCCTCCTCCTCCTCCTCCTCCTCCCTCAAACACCATTTCAGATCACCCGTTTGATGTTTGATGCTTGTAATAGAACGTCTTATTCCCTTTCTTACCCAACCATGCATGCACCAGGCATGAGTGTGCACATGGATGAATCAATTCAACAATATGAAGCCTAAATTAAACTGTTTGCCTTGACGTATATTACATCCTGCTAGAAGCAAAAAAGATGGGAAAAAACACCGTCAAGAGTTTAGACCATGTGTGAATAATGGATAAACACGCACTTTTTTTCTGACATGAATTTATATCCGACATGTGTTCAGTGTTCCCGCTAATGTTCTCCGCTCCTGGTTGTTCCTCACCTGCCGGAACTAATGGTTCCCTTATCCTTCCTCTTCTTCCCCAGGAGGTCCTCAGCCATGACCGCCCGTCGCCATAGCTGCATCTAACCACAACATTTGCACGATGACTTGTGAGACGCGGCGCATGCACTGTGACGGACAGGGAGGGAGGGAGGGTGGGAGGGTAGGAAGGAGGAAGACTCAGGCACAACATTTCGAGATAATCTGAAATTGCTGTCATTGCTCTATTTTAGATACCAAGACGACAGGATGGCAATCAAACGCAGATATATTTGTGGTTTACTTAACAATTTTGTGATTTGCTTATCAACACAATAACTTCATTGACACTACGTATATTCATTTGAAGCAGCGTATGCTAGGTATTATGTCTTTTTTTTTGCGAATAGGACCATATGCCGAGAAACCATGCGTAGTTCGTACACAACACCAGTATTTCTATTTTATCTTGGTATGAAGGTACTACTGCGAGCAATGTAATGAAACCTCTTCTGTCTGCTGTTTTGGCTCATTAATATAAGTAGATAATTTTTTTAGATGTTTTGGATAACATAGATAAAGATTAATTGTAAAATGAGCATTGTATAACATAATTAACAGCACGCCACAATCGCCACATATACCTGAGTATTTGAAGCAAGGACTAGAGATATACAACTTTTCCTGCACAGAGACTACTTTCTTGATTTATACATTGATCTAAATGCAACTGACGAATACCATCAAAGTATATTTACCACAGTGTGTTGATGCCTGAGGCACGACACTTTCTATCGACCAAGACATCACAACACGTGGTTACGAAAAAGTAACTGAATATACCAAATTAGTTAGTGGACAAGGATACTAAACAGGTCATATCTATAAAACATTGCGTATATTCACTTAAAATCGTCTAATGGTACCCAAATTACAATGGAAATTACGTTCTGGGTTTCGAGGGGTTAATCAAAAGAACCCCCTCCCTCCTTTATTAGTCACCTGTTCACTTGTAGCTTCCTTAGGTTCCAATGTTCTTATATAAATGACTTGGTAAAGGGGTAGATTTCTAACCATTTTTTTTCTTTCTTTTTCATTCATTGACCCGTTAATGTATGTAGTTATCTCGTATTCACTCAATATTAATAGATCGACTAATTTACTTATTTACAGACTCCCTCATGTTTTCCAGGAGACTCTCACTCTCTCTTTTTTTTCTCTCTCTCTCTCTCTCTCTCTCTCTCTCTCTCTCTCTCTCTCTCTCTCTCTCTCTCTCCTTCTCTCTCTCTCTCTCTCTCTCTCTCTCTCTCTCTCTCTCTCTCTCTCTCTCTCTCTCTCTCTCTCTCTCTCTCTCTCTCTCGATCTATCTATCTTTCTCTCTCTAAAGACGGAGACATGCAATAACAACTCACCTGTGATTAATTGAAAAGGATCTGATAATTGAAAGTGGGCGGCAATATCTTACCTGGAGACGCTTTGCCGATCACTCGGGAGGACGGGTCGGTAGTGTCGCTGAGAAGCTAGATCAAAACCAGTGGGAAAACGTAGATGGGTGGTAAACGTGTCTTGTTGTGCCGCGCGAGGATGAGAAAGAGTTGTGTAGACACGTAGAAGGGGAGGGTATGTGTGTAGGGGCAAGGAAGGAAGAACATGAAAATGATAAAGACAAGAAACAGCTTTTGGAGAAGAAATAAAAGGAGAGTTAAGATGTGTCTAAAGCAAAGGAGTAAGATTATTATAGCGATATAATGAGAAGTATTGCGGGGTAGGAATTTTAACAAGGGAAGAGATGATTTGGTTTAAGGGAGGACAATCAGGAAAGGAAGAGAAGTGTAAGGATGTTAGAAAATAAGATATAATGACGAAGAAAGGAGCAAGTGAAGTGAGAATCTTGAATAATGAAAATAGGAATTGCTTCTCTTTTCTACACTTTCCTTTTTTACCTTTAAGAATATAGATAGATAGATAATTGTATTGACCACAGGTACGTTTTACCATAATTTTTCTTTGGACAAAATCACAATAACTATTCGTAAAAGACTATACAAGAAAAAAAAAAAAGTTATCATATATGGTTTATAAAAACATACAAAGCAATACAAGTACATCGTTGCAAAATAAGGAAGTGGAAATTTTATAGTCAAGAATGAAGTATAGAGGAGCGTAATGAGTTCAAGCTGTTTTCATTAAAAGTGGGAAACGATAAGATAGGGAAGAGTACACACGCACACGCACACGCACACGCACACGCGCACACACACACACACACACACCACACACACACACACACACACTGCCACGCCCACGCTGTACCAGCCGTGGGTGCGGAAGCGCGGCTTTCAGTACCGGGTCCCCACCGCGGGAGGCCCTGCACGCGGGAGGAGTGGGAGGGAGTGGAGGAGTGCTAGGCCTCCCTCCCCAAGAAGGCCCGGCTGGAGGAGATGGAGAGGAGGGCGAAGGCCGAGGCCCAGCGCCAGGAGAGAAAGGCGAAGGTGGAGGCCCTGGTACGGAAGATGGAGATGGAGAGGGAGGCAAGGGCCGAGACCGAGCGCCAGGAGGAGATCAGGAAGAGGAGGGCCGATGCCAGGCTGTAGGAGGAGGTGAGGGGGATGACGATGTCTGAACAAAAGACCCTGATTAAGGTGGAAAGGAAGAATTGGCCAAGGCCCGGCGGGCGTTGCGGCGGTAGGTCCGGCGGCATGAGGAGAGGAGGAAGCGTGTGGCTGAGGCCAGAAGATGCCCCTATTAGTGGTCTGAAACGACCCTCCTGCAGGGTGGTGCCAGCAGCCATCACGCCCGGTGCCTATTGACGGGATAACACGCCAACCCCCGTGGCAGCGGGTCATGCATGCCTCCCCCCCCCACGGTCCCTCTACCCCCGTCATATTAGCCCGTAGCCATCGTGCTACCATCCCCCCACCCCACGCCATGCTAACACTGCGCTTGGCTGATCGCCTCTGACGGGCTCCTTATAACCTGTATGCTCCTCCGGGAGCATGAATAGGAAAAAAAAGACCATCCTGGAAAGAGATTAGACCTCACAAAGACCGATCATTGGGTCAAGTTGGGACCTCACGAACAAACACACCCCACCCCCTTGCTCAAGAGGATTATAATTGCTCGTGTTTTTCATTGAAATATCCCTTGAACGGGGTTTAAACCCGAGACCACAGAATTGCGTGACACGCTCTTAAACATTAACCACAAGAGCTCTGTGTGTGTGTGTGTGTGTGTGTGTGTGTGTGTGTGTGTGTGTGTGTGTGTGTGTGTGATCTTCAAGGTATCCCCTGGACGGTAGGCAACAATAAAATCTTTTGAGAGAAACACATATGAAATAACTGAAACCTTAAAGACCCAAGTTTGTGTCCGAAACAAAGCGGAAATCCCAGCATGCATCGGACGGTCAACAAGTTCAAGGCGAAGAAATGAAACCCAAGCAAAAGGGAAGTTTCGATCACGAACTTATCGTATCATGTATCAGAATGAAAAAAAAAAAAAACAATACATATTATTGGATGATTTGGTTCGTCTTCGTTCACTAGTTCAATTCTACATCGAAGCCTCATCCTCAACTTCGGCATCAACATCAAGACAGATTCTCCACTTAGACAGAAGTTTTCACCCATCTGGCACTCATCATGCATTAGGTAAAAGTAGTCCAGCGTCAAAGAAATAAATTACCGTCGTTATTTTTTCAATCTAATTGATTTTTTCAATTGTTTTCTTTACATTTTTTTTACACCTGTTCTTTGATGCCATAGCAAT
>JACEEZ010025112.1:147500-150220 GCA_016584305.1 Chionoecetes opilio
ACACCACACCACACACCACACACACACACAACACACACACACACACCACACACACACACAACACACACCCACACACACACACACACACACACACACACACACACCACACGACACACACACACACACACACACACACACACACACACACACACACACACACACACACACACACACACGTCATCACGTTCATAAGTGGCAGAGTCGCTGTTCTCTCAAGGTCTCGGGAAACTGAGTGCGAATGTGCTTGTGTAAGTGTGTGTATGTGTGTGTGTGTGTGTGCGCGTTTTTGTTTTTTTTTTTTTTGTTTTTACATCACAAAGGACTGGCCAAGGGCACAAAAAAAATGGGTAACACAAAGCCCGCTTAGTTGCCAGTCCCTATAAAGAAGACAGTAAGAGAATAAAAATAAACATGAGGGGTGAGCCAATTTATTTCTGGAGGTTTCTTGTTACTCTTCTTTTGAAAAGATTTAGTCATAGGAAAGGGGAAAAATAAAACAGGAAGAGATTTTCCAGAGTTTACCAGTAAAAGGGATAAAAGAGTAAAGTACTGGATTAACTCTTGCATTAGGAAGATGGACAGAATAGGGATGAGAAGGGAGTAAAAAGTCTTGTGCAGCGAGGCCGCGGGGGGGGGGGGGGGGAGGCATGCAGTTAGCAATTCAGAAGAGCAGTGAGCATAAAAATAACGGTAGAAGAGAGCAAGAAGCAACATTGCGTCGGTTATTTAAAGATTAAAGGGGACAGTCTCAGAGGAGGGAGTTGATGAGACGAAAAGCTTTTGACTCAACCCTGTTTAGGAAGCTGTATGAGTGGATCCTCCCCAAACATGTGAGACATCTCCATACAGGGGGGGATAAGGCCTCTGTAAGAGCAAGCAATTTGGGGAGGGAAAAAAAAAAAGGACGCAGACGCCACAGGACAACCTAACTTCTTAGAAGCTGTTTTAAAGCAGAGATGATATGTGAGATTTCCAGTTCAGATTTTTAGTAAATGATAGTCCCTAGAATGTTCTTGTAGAAGAGGACATTTTGAGTGTCATTGAAAAAGAGGGATAGTTATCTGATAGGTTTTGTGGAGTAGATAGGTGAAAAAATTGGGTTTTTGAGGCATTGAACAAAACAAGGTTTGCTTTGCCCTAATCGAAATTATAGAAAATCAGAAGTTAGGCGCTCGGTGGCATCTCTCCTTGAATCACTTAGTTCCTGTTGAGTTGGACGTCTAAAAACGACGTTGAAAAATGCAGGGTAGAGTCATCAGCGTAGGAGTGGATAGGGCTTTGATTAGACTTAGAAGATCATTATGAATTAATAGAAGAGAGTGGGTGATAGGACAGAACCCTGGGACCCCACTATTGATAGATTTGGGAGAAGAAAAAATGTCCGTCTACAGTAGCTGCAATAGAACGGTTAAAAGGAAACTTAAGATGAAGTTACAGAGAGAATGATAGAACCGAATGAGGTAGTTTTGAATTAAAGATTTGTGCCAGACTCTATCAAAAACTTTTGATATGTCAAGGGCAACAGCAAAAGTTTTCACCGAAAACCCCCAAAGGAGGAGGACCAAGATTCAGTTTTGGAAAGCCCAGAAGATCGCCAGTAATCGCCCTTTACGGAAACCTACTGACGATCAGATAGAAGATTGTGAGCAGATGATGCTTAAGAATCTTCTTATTAAGTATAATTCAAAAACTTTAGAAAGGCAGGAAGTCAAAGCTATAGGACGGTAGTTTGAAGGATTAGAAAAGGTCACTCTTCTTAGGAACAGGTTGATGTGACAAACTTCCAGCAAGAAAAAGTGGAAGTGATATAGACTAGACGGAAAAGTTTGACCAGGCAAGGGGCAAGCACAGAGCACAGTTTTTGGGGAACAATAGGAGAGACTCCGTCAGGATCGTAAGCCTTCCGAGGATCTAGCCAGAAAGACAAGGAATACATCATTACGAAGGATCTTTAATGACAGGCATATAATCACAGGGGGGAGCAGAAGGAGGAACAGCCCTTTATCAACCAGAGTGGATTTTTAGCAAAGGTTTGAGCGAAGAGTTAAACTTTAGAATAGATGAGACGCTGTGGAGCCATCTGGGTGAAGCATAGGAGGGAAAGATGAAGAAAAAAAATTGTTAGAATGTTTTTTGCTAGATGCCAGAAGTCACGAGAGGAATTTGATTCGAAGATTTTGACATTTTCTATGAATGAAAGAGTTTTTGGTAAGTTGAAGTAAAAATTTGGCATGATTACGGGCAAATATAAAGGGCATGAGTTTCAGGAGATGGATGCTTACGGTACCGTTTGTGAGCCACCCCTCTATCTCCGACAGCATGAGAAACAAGCAGAGTTAAAAACCCAAAGGGTTTACGGGGTTTAGGATTAGAGAAAGTGTGTGCAATGTAGCCTCCATGCCCGAGACTATGACCTCAGTTATGCGCTCTGCACAAAGAGATGGGTCTTTGACATGGAAGCAGTAATCATTCCTGGAATGTGTTGTGTGTGTGTGATAAGAGGAAAAAAAAAAAAAGAGAGAGAGAAGAGAGAGAAGAGAAGAAGGGGAGAGAGAGGAGAGAAGAAGAGAGAGAGAGAGAGAGAGAGAGAGAAGATAGAGAGAGAGAGAGAGAGAGAGACAGAAAAAAGAGACAAGAGAGAGAGAGAGAGGAGCAAAAAGGGGGAGGGGTTGAAGGGACTATATGCGAGAGGCAAATGAACAGATAAATTTTTTTTTTTT
>JACEEZ010025116.1:0-10850 GCA_016584305.1 Chionoecetes opilio
CCCTGCATTGAACCAAACTAACTAAAAATGGAATTGAGGGGGCTGAGGAAAACTTAAATCCTTTTGGGTTTTGATTATGCCATCCGTTCTCCTACATATACCACTACAGATGCGAATCTCTTGAAACAATACAGAATGAGGCTGAGACCATCTGGAAGCACGAAGACCAAGATTGAAACATGAGGCGGAGACCCAAGTACCATCATTGACAACAAGATTGAAAGTTATGAGGGCCCAAACTTCCTCATAAAATCATACATCAGACCCGACCATCCCGATGACGTCCACACTCACTGCACAACCATCATGAAGGTCCCGAGGTCAAGGCAGGTGGCTTAAGACGGTGATAGAGACACTACAAAAACACTCTAGTGTCACCTGGGAGGCCATAAATACTGCCGTCATTCCTCTGGAGCGTAACGCCACGGCCCCGTGGGGGGCCCACACTCATCACAACAGTTGTCAGGCCCCCGCGGCAAAAAGAAACGTGACTGCCTACCCGTGGAACTGAGGCGGGAAAGGTCTGCAAACATACAAGGCGTCGGGGAGCCATACGCAGCAGTATCCACACCGACGGATCTCCCGATCCTGCCGAAGGACGGTCAGGCGCAGCCTTTGTGTGCAAAATGGGTGGCGGGCCTGTCGCCACTGCCACCCGCGTACAAAACAGCCTCTGCGCGAACCTCGGATTTCTCATCCTCCTCGCAAACTAACTGACAGCCATATCTATGGCTCTGGATCACGCCCACACGCCCACAGCCTCAACACCCTCATCGTCACGGACTCCATGACTGCCATAGCTTGCATCAACAAGCAGGACACTGAGAATACCCACCTGACACACGCCATTCGTGCGGCAGTCAAGGCCATTCACAACATGGCAGGAGCGTAAGCGGGTATCACACAGGGCGTTTCGTCGGACTGTTTCTTTCAAACCCAAAACTTGTATTTGGTTGGACCTGTTCGTCGAACACTGACAACACATCTAGCACACGGTTGAGCCAACCGTTTCACCCAACAATAACAAACAAGATGAAAGCGTGACAGTGGGAGGCGCGGAGATTTTTGTTAATGTTTTAACTTTAGGGCATATATATAAGTAGCTACTGGGGATGAAAAAGGGGGGAGGTGATTGTTTAGAAGAGAACGGCGACATATGAAGACGGTTCATGTGGGCTAAAAGGGTTATAGTGGACGAGAACTGCGCGGTCGATCGGGTACCGCCGTACCACTTAACAGATTTTTTTTTGCTTAGTATAATGTCCCCCTTTTAACTTTTAGATGCGAACCCTTTTAAAATATATATATAAATATATTTAATATATATATAATTTAAAATTTATAAAATTTTTATATAATTTATATTTATATATATATTATTATATATATATATAATTAATTTATATATATAATTTTTATAATATAATTTTTATTTATATATATATAGTATATATATATTATTTTTATATATATATTATATTAATAATATATATATATATTATATATTATATATATAAAATAAAATATTATTATATATATATATATTTATATAGATATTAATTTTATAATAATATATATATATATATAATAAAATAATAAATCAATTTTTTTAAATATATATTTTATATAAAATTATATATATATATATATATATATATATTGAAGAAATTTACGAGTTTCTAATAAGAATAGACACACCCCGACCCCCCCCACCCCCCCCACCCCTTAGGGGTTAGGTTAGTTTCGGTTGTTTATTCTCGGGGGGGGTCGGGGGGTGGGAAACCCCCCGTTGAACCTGCGGGGGGGCACAGTGCTTTCGAAAATTCCGCCCTTTCCCCTGTTTCTGAGACATTACTTTTATTTCCGGGCCAATTTTTTACAGCTTTTTCTGATGGAGATACTTTTTTACAATGAAAAAGTGACCCAGGATTTTGGTGGAAAAAAAACAATTTTTTAATAGGTTTCCGGGAAAAATAAAAAGGGTAAATTTTTACGATGGCACCAAACTTCCCTACACAAGGGGGAGTTTTCTAATAAGCTCCACGCTCACCCTGTTTCTCGTGCTCTCGTATCCTCTGCCTTTGAGGGTGAATGATCTATCATTTACCGTAAATTTCCTGTACTTTTTCGGGACATATCAGAATTACCCTTCAATACAACAACTGAACAGTTCTTAATAAAAAATGTAGTTTATCATTTTGTTTTTTCAGCACTTGGAAGAAAATATTGGCAAACATAAAATACTTGAAAACTCAATTTCTTAAATCGTCATTTCATGGAAACACAAAAAACTTTCACAATATTTCAGGAAGTATGTACTTGTATGTAAGCTTTCACTGAGTGCCTGTTTTGGGGTGTATATGTCTCTCTTACGACGAACCTTTTAAAACAAGAAGTAATTTAGTAATTGGCACCTCAACGAACAGTCATTTATCGAAGACAATACGGGGTCTTGTTACTTGTTGTCTTGAAAAAGAGCGGGCTGCAGGAACGCATGCATCCGCCGTTATCTGCCTCCCCTGTGCCTTCCTGAGGAGACAGGTCAATACCACGCCTGTAATAGCATCATAGGAACATCACCAGGGCTATAGTGTTCCCCAAGGGATCTTCGCAGCCCTAAAACAAGAAAAAAACAAGACTCTTCCCCCAGCCGTGGATAAGAAGTGACTGATATCAGACCCCGACATCGGGATGGTTTTTCGGAGATGCTGAACGCCACACTATTTCTTGGTTAAATGTTCGTCGCAAAAGAAAACAGACACATCCAAAACAGGTACTCGGCGAAAGCTTACATACAAGTACATACTTCCTGAAGCTTCATTCAGCTTGAACGTGCAGTGTTTCCATGAAAGGGACGATTTTAAAAAATTGAGTTTTCAAGTATTCTATGTTTTGCCAATATTTTCTTCAAGTGCTGAAAAAAAAAATGATAAACTACTTTTTTTAATAAGAACTGTTTCAGTTGTTGTATTGAAGGGTAATTCTGATATGTCCCGAAAAAGTACGGGGAGTTTACGGTAAATGATAGATCATTCCGCTCAAAGGGCAGTGGATTTGAGATGCGCGAGAGACATTTTGGCGGCTTAGCTTTGAAAACTCCCCATTGGGAGCATGGTTTTTGTTTACCTTATTGTATTCTAAGAGACATTTCTCCTTGAGCTTTCCGTCGCAAATCATAGTTCGGAGATATGAACATTTTAGGTGGGAGGAAGAATAAGTTTCCTTGTTTACAAAATGCCTCCCTCTTCCTCTTCTTGTGACCTGCATTGCTTTTCTTTCAGAGGCGCACCCGTGGCTACCTTACCTAACCTAACCTAACCTGAACCTTACCTAACCTAACCTAACCTTACCTACTTACCTAACCTAACCTTTAACCTCCTAACTGGGTCCAATAATAAAAGTTTGATAAAATACCAAACAAAAGCGATGCAGGTCACAAGAGGAAGAAGAGTGTGGTGGACGTAAACTTTTGTCTCGCCTCCCTATGACAATTTGCCGGAATTGTCATAATGCCATGAACAACATGGCATTATCTCCAAAAGTAATGATTTGCGATGGAAGCTCAGAGATAATGTTTCCTAGAATCCAATAAGGTAACAGAAACCACACGCCAAATTGTGTAGGGAATTTCGGTCCTAGTGTAAAATAATACCATATGTAGTCAGTGTCTCTGAAAAGGACCGCGCAGTCCTTGTCCATTTTTACCTGATTTTGATATTACAGGTGGCCTTTTCTTCATAGGTCAGGCCTTTGAACCGGCTGCTCCTGTAGGATAAAAAAAAACCCACAAAAGGGAAACAGAAGAAAACAAAACTACATACAAGCCTGCAGTTTTATTGTCTATTTGCCAGCCCGTCAGGGTGGCAAGGTTGGTAGAGACGTGAGTTCGCAATGTGCGGCGTCCCTGTGCATTCGGTCAGCGGTTCGAGTCCGCCTAGTTCGTGCTGACGTGGCGGCGCTTTGTATAGTCAATAACCTTGTAGTTGGTACTTGCAAAGTGTCTAGATAGGATGAAAATCTTATCTTATCTGTCTATTTGCCATACAGCACATTCTTTCCAAACTCTTTCAGTCTCAATCATCCGCCCCTTGTCTCACCACACATGTCCCAGCAGCAATAACATCCATTCTTTTCCTGTCCTTTCAACCACCTCATTCATTTCACATCCCATTTCAGTCAAAACCATACGCATCATTTCCATTCTCTCCCCGTTATCTTCTCAGATCTCATATTCTATAATTCTACTAGTAATCATTTTACCGCAAAATGTAAACACAAACATCAAATCAACTTCATATTTCTGAAAATCTATCACATATATAATATAGACTGATATGTATTCATTTTACTGTAACGTATTATATGATGGTGTTCATTTCAATGCTTAATATTTCTAACACTATTTATAACTTTCAAAAAAAGTATAGACTTATTTTGACCCCAGAGTATGTTCGACGTAGTGCAACATTTTGTATATTTCACAAAACCATTTCATCGAACATGTTCGGCGAAATGACCCTCGAAGTTCGCCAAAAAAGTCCAACCAAATGGCAAGTTCGACGAAACAGGGCCGACGAAACGCACCGTGTGATAGCCGCTTAAAATTACTTCACATGGGTCGCCTCCCATTTGGCATCACAGGCAAAGAGGAAGCAGACGCCTTGGCCAAGCAGGCGACCATGAATGAAGCAGTGACTGTCATTATTTCCAGGACCCTCCAACAGCTGAGGGGCACTTGTGAGGCGCCGGGCGGAGGGACAGAGGACGGAGGGTGCACGAGCAGGAGGCTGGCCGCGGCAGCACGAGTGCCCGGTGGTACACCGATGGGCCGCTGGGTGCCTGCTCCCACCACAACGTCCTCTAAGTCGGTTGTGCGAGGTGGTGAGGATCCAGGATCAAACTTGGGTACCCTTATGGATGGGAAATTGGCATAAATACGCCGGAGGAAGGGCGTCGCTGTAGGCTGTGCGCTACTGAGGATGGGCACACACTTACTCATACCTTCGTGACTGTGGCTGCGTCACCCGCCAAAGAAAACAGTGTTCTTGCCCACACCCCACCCTTGCTGAACTTGAAATTCACTTCATTAGTCTCCTCCCACAAACACTAACTGCACATCCAGAATTCTGTGCCATTGATGATTATCTTAGGAAGAACAAAAAAAACAACACAAAACTGTGAAGTTTACTAAACTCAACAATATTGCCCCATCGTATCAATGTTTTTGTTTTATCATCAGCTAATACTATGTATCCTGAGATAAGACTGTTATCTCGAAACAGTCTTTTTCACAAATGTTAACTCAATTGTGAATAAAAGTATTGAATCTGAATCTGAATCTCTCTCCTCTCTCCTCTCTCTCTCCTTCTCTCTCTCTCTCTCTCTCTCTCTCTCTCTCTCTCTCTCGCTCTCTTTTCTATAATTCACCTTATAATTCAGAGAGATCAGTCAATCCTTCACCATTATAGAGGTGCATTATAGAGGTGAATTATGAAAGAGAGAGAGAGAGAGAGAGAGAGAGAGAGGAGAGAGAGAGAGAGAGAGAGGAGAGAGAGAGAGAGAGGAAGGCGTCATGCAGTCTGGATTTGTGATCAGTGTCCATATGCAGTGATCTTCATACTCTACATTTCCCATGGCAACATATACGGAAGTGCTTGACTTTAAAGGGGGAAGTTTTTTCCACTACGGGTTTATAACGGTAAAGGATGACACTGTCGTTTCCGCATAAAGTGCATTCTCCCTCATTCATCTTATACTGTTTCCACCCTTTTCCTCTCTCTCTCTCTCTCTCTCTCTCTCTCTCTCTCCTCTCTCTCTCTCTTTTTACAAATAAATATATAATCAGTCCGCACAATATCTGCCCACAAATTAGCAAGTTACCCGTAAATCTTGTGTGTGGCCGCCTGAGTATAAGCGAGCCACCGAGAGACAAGGCCTGGTAGATCGACAGTGACGTCACACCATAAGGATACCACCGAGACCACCGAGGGGACAAGGCCTGGGTAGAGATGCTCGAAAGAGTTACGGGCCCGTAAGTTATTACCCTAAGGGACTTTTACTCGTAGCGCCTCTAAGGGAGATACTCAAACCGTTTCTCACTCGCTACGGGACCGCGAGGCTAAGGATGGTCGGGAGCACCCTTAACTCCCAAAGGGGAGTGAAATTTGAAGCGGCTAGAGATCAACAACAATAAATTACAAGTTGTATCACATACTTTATTTTTATTGTGTATTATAGAGCCATTTCATGCTTGCCTGTTTTAAATGTGATGTGTTTATTGCTTCATTGACTCCAATATATCATATTTAACATACAATACCTATAATACTTGTAATAAATTATATCAGGCAACCTATATATTAAATATATATGTCGGGGACTTCTTGAATCAAAACGTATAGTTCATCATACAAGTTTGGCAGCTATAATGATGCGGGGGTGGTGGTGGTATCAAATGTCTGACGTACTAGTACACACGCACGTATACACACAAGCAAGGATATTTAAAAATTATACTATCCTTGCACACAAGTGTCACGTGTGTCCCAGTGAGGTGTTAACCCCCCCGTGTGTCTTGTCTGACCTAAAGAGCGAACGCGCAGTTCTCGTCCACTATAACAGAGTATCGCCAGGGCCACGGATCCGGCATACGTACGGCGCGGGCCCGCAGTGGTCTTAGATACTAATTTCGGGCACGCGAGACTCGAACCTATGATCGCGCATCAAGGTACCTGGGTACGTCTCTGTGTAATCATGGGAGAATTTTTACGCTGAAAGGCTAATGTGCAGCTATGTATTATCGTAACATTCTGGGGATAGTGAGCTAAATCGGCCCTATTTCGGAAATCAGCCGATCTTAGCTCAACCACCGGCAAACATAGTTTTAGGTTTAGGGCAAGTTATGTTAGGGCTGTTTAGGTTAGGTAAAGGGTTTTTGATAGGTTTGTGTTAAGTTTTGTAGAGTATTTAGGTTAAATAAGCGTCCGCGGGGACGATTTCCGAAGAGGCCGTTTTAGCACAAAAAGCGGCATTTGAAGTCTCTTTTAAATTTATTCATCGGGCTCCCTGACAGCTGAGAGCAGATGATTTGGGTAGATAAAGCCGCGTCATGCGAGGCGTGCTCTGTGATTGGTTAGCAGAATTTTCCACACATATCCCCAGAATATCCCTATATTCCCCACCCAGAGGCCACCGATAAAGTACGGGAGTGACGGCTCGGGACGAGCATCTCCCTCAGCCCACCCTCGTAAGGTTATTGTAGCCATACACTCGTAAGTTGTCCCTTTCGAGGGATTTCGAGCATCCCTGCCCTGGTGGATCCCCCCGTGACGTCACACCATAAGGATACAACCCGCTCCGCTCCCCCTACAAGTTTACCTTTCCTAATATAATGTTTATCAGTATAAAAGATATATTGTTATCTTCGGAAATGTTTGTTCTATAATATTATCAAATAAAAAACCGTAAAACACACAAAGAAAATGCCATTATGAGACTTTCAAGAAATATGCATTAATTTAACTCTTTGCCATTTAATATTTTTCTCGCAAACATTTTACATGGAGAATATCAATAGAAGCGAGCTTAATTAGCTTTCCCTTGATATATTTCGTTTAGTGATAAATGAATTAGCGGCATGTTAAATTAGCGTTAACTAAATATAAAAATCATGAAATCGGTAATTTCCTACCTAATATATTTTATCAGTATAAAATATATACAGTTATCTTCGGAAATGTTTTTTCTATAATATTATCAAATGAAAATCCGTAAAGCACCCCTAAAAAAATGCCATTATGAGACTTCAAGAAATATGCATGAACTTAAAATTTTCGCCATTTAATTTTTGTGAGAAACGTTTTACATGGAGAATATCAATGAAAGCGGATTTAATTTGCTTTCCAAATTTCTATATTTCCTTTCTGATAAAAGATTAGAACCATGCATAAATTAGCGTAAACTAAATAAATAACATCATGAAAAACGGGTAATTTACCCACTATCCCCGCCGACTACCCCCCAAAATTCGGCTGCAGTCGGCACCGACTGGATGACTCGGCAAGTCGTGACCGGTCGCCGACGCGAGTCGTGGAAATGTGAACGGGCCTTTATTCCGCCACTGGTCAGTGACCGCTTCGGTCCGTCATAATCTCATTGAAGACATTTTTCCATCATGAAAATAAATAAAAGCTAAATCAAGTCTTATAACCACACCTTAACAATGTTGATAAGAGAAAATTACAAAGAAAAAATGCTATATACGTAATTTAGCCTAAACAGAACACAAAATTTCGGCGATATAAGTTATTTTTGAGTCTTACGCATACTTCGTTTATTATGAGTATATAGTATTACACAAACAAAGGATACATCATAGCCACTACAAGGTCACTAAAATTACTGGTCCAACTCTCTGGACTCTTTCCTACTTAGGGAACTTGCATAACTACTGGGAGAAACCACTTCTCTCTTTCAAATTTGAGAGAGAGAATCGCAAAAGCAATCATGTTACACATAGAGACCTCAATCACTGCAATGATATAGTGCAATTATGTTCAGAACGAATATACAACTAGCTAGTGATCTGCTGGCATACTATTAATCATTTGAAAAATTCCGAAACTACTATTGCAACAAAAGTAAGTAGTGGGGCCCTAGGAAAGTCAATCCACTTCAACCTCTGTTTTTGTCTTAAGGACACTTTAACTTTACGTTCCAGATTTAAAAGTGCTCGTTTATAATCAAACAGTAAATACACAAGAAACATAGTCAACGGGGAGATATGCCTCATCGTGATTAGACACATATTATCTTAATTGCCGCCATGGTCAACTCTCACTAACTCTCCTTGGATATGATTGGCAAGTCAGACGTCCTTTAATTAAGCTCTCTTGGCCTTTGGCCATTACACAATTCACTTCTTACTTCGATCCATTTACAAAAAACACCAATGTGTTGCTAGGGGGTGAGTCATGAGACAGGCTTCGGTTATGTTGTGTCAACAGTAATGCTCCGACTAGCACAATTCTGCACGCACAAGGAGTATAGTACACCAACTACAGCGGAGGCACGTTGCAGACTGTGGACTGGTTACTAACTTACTAGTGGCAGCAGTCTTGAGATACCTGCCACAGCAGAGGATGAGGACGAGTTGCCATGTAGGGAATTTACCTGTCTCCTTCAAGGATACGTTGTTGTTGTTGTTGGGGTTTGAAGGCGCCGTGCAGGCTGTGGTGCCACAGCCTCTAGTGTCCCGAAGGTGCAGTATGCAGATGGGTTAGTAGGTTAGATCCTGTGCAGTTGGCCCGACTTGTGTAAGAAGGTCCTGGTGTGTTTGAGAATTTTGAAGGCCAAGCCGGGGTCTGGAGAGCCACCAGGAGGTCAGCTAGAGTTGGCCTGCGGAGGAGTGGGGATAGAGATTGGAGGAGTGCCGTGCGGTGGGAGTGGTGACGAGGACATTGCAGGAGGAGGTGTTCAGGTGTGTCCGGGTATGTGGGGCACCAGGGGCTTCAAGGATACGTGAGGACCAATAACATTTGTATCTTTATTATCTTATCACAGTTGTCAACACCAAGAAACTTTGTTTGGAAACAGTTTGCAAACTGTTTGCAAACATTTGAGAAACATTTGGGAAACATTTGGGAAACAGTTTGCAAACAGTGGGAAAGAATTTTAAATTATATTTGTTTCCCATTCATAATGGAAAACATCGATAAACATTTGTGTGTGTGTGTGTGTGTGTGTGTTTCACCCCATGGTCTGTCCACGCGAGCTGGCTCGCGATCGCCAGTTTTCACCCTCTCAGTGCGAGCTTAGAGCTCATTATACCGATCTTTGGGCAATGCTGGGACCTCACACACCCACAACCCCATCCCCTTGCTCAAGGGGGACAGTAACCGCCCGAATTTGTCAGTGAAAAATCCTCGGGAGCGCGAGGACTCGAACCGTCTACCACAGAATGGGAGGCCGTCACTTATCAAACTGACCATCGCGCGGGTGTGTGAGTGTGTGTGTGTGTGTGTGGCTGTGTATGGGTGTGTGGTGTGTGTGTGTGTTATCACCATGGTCTTGTCCACGCGAGGTCGGACTCGCGATCGATCGCCAGTTTCACCTTCCCGGTGCGAGCTTGGAGCTCATTATTACCGATCTTGGGCAATGTTGGGACCTCACACACCACACACACCCATCCTCTTGCTCAAGGGGTACAGTAAGCGCCCGAATTGTCAGTGAAAATTCCCCGGGACCAGTGTGGATATCAACTTGACCATCGTGGCGGTGTCATGTGTGTGAAAAACTATTTCAAATTTGCCATCTCAAGATTCCTTCTGACCCTGTTGCTCCTCCTGTCAAACACCCTCACACCTGAAACTGTTCTTAAGCACTAATATTTTCAGTACCTCTATTTTTTGCCTTGCCTTGTTCTCAACGCTCATGCCTAGCAGCCATACAAAACACTTGAAACTACAAATCCCTCAAATATGCACATTCTTTTTTTCTTACACCCAAACTCCTCTGAGTGCTAAAATAACTTTAGCTCCTTCATGCCATCTTTTGGCTCTCTGCATCTATGGACGCCCTTACTCAATTTCCACTCCTAAATACCGAAACTTTTCCACTTGGACCTAGCCTCTCACCACTTTCCACTACATCAGTATGTTGCTCTATATCTCCCTCACTCCAGGACCAGGGGGGGCATTTTGGAACACTACTAAGACCATCTAGGGGACTAAGACCATCTTAGCGCTAGTTGGACATTTTCGGAAGCAAATTTCGCTCCGCCTAAGACAGTGCAGCGAGTGTAGGCTAAGGCAGGGTTGGGGTCGTCTTAGCCGCAATTTTCTCCGTCACCA
>JACEEZ010025117.1:0-15455 GCA_016584305.1 Chionoecetes opilio
TAAAAAAAAGAAAAACCCGACAAAAAAAATAAAAAACGTAACTAAAAAAGATTTTCAAGAATTGTAATGACTAATTGAGCCCCGCTGGACTCCAGGTGGTTAAGAAAATTATTGTTGACAGACAAAAAAATTAAAAATATATAATTCCAGCTTCCTTTAAATTGACATTAAAATTATTGGTCGCATGTCTCGTGCCCCAGGTGTAAGGTTTCGTACCCCTGGTGGTCCAGGTACCCCGGGTTTAAGAACCACTGCTCAGATATTCCCCATCGGCAAGTTCAAGACCAACATAATCAGGCAAGTGGTAGATTCAGAACCGTGTTTAATTATAGTACAAGGTAAATACTGACCACTAAGGAGTTGAAAGAACAAATGTTTATGCGCTCTTATTTAGCCTTTCTTTTTCTTATAATTTTTTATTTTGCGATTTTGCTAATCGATCCAAAATTTTTTCTCAGGAAGACTGGGGGCCCTATTTTTTTTTTTTTCAATATAAAATGGTGGTGTCGGAAAACATCGGAATATTAGGGTATAATTAAAAAGAATTTTAACTCGCCAGGACCAATAAAGTGTATCCCAGAGTGATAAAAAATGCAGAGGTTTTTAGTGAGTCGTTAGTGCACTTTTTTTAGGAAATCGGTTGAGATAGGCGATTGCCCTTTATTGTGGAGGAAGGGGAAATGTAGTCCCCTATTAAAGAAGGGAGACAGGGAAAGTCAAATTTGCCTGTTAGTCTACTCATTGGTAGGAAAAATTTTTGGAATTATTATTGCAAAACGCATGAGAGCATTTAAAAAAAAACATAAATTGATCAAGATTCAAAACATTGATTCCCAAGGGTAGTGGTGCTCGTTGGTTGCAGTGGAACCGGAGTGGTTGAGGGGAGGTTTCCAAAAAGAAAGCGGCAATTTTCCCGTAGGTATTTTTATTCCAGGAAAAGAGATAGGTCTGATCACCCCCACGGGGGGCGGGTGTTGGCGACCAGACGACAGGGGAGTAGGGGTGGGCGCGAATCGTTTTTCCGGAAATCGATTCCGCTTTCCACCACAGGGGAGTGAATCGATTCCATAACGGAATGGGTTTTCCTCGAACGTTCCCAGATTTTCCATAGAAATTTGTTTTTAAACACGAACAGTCAGGTAAGATTTTTTCCCTTTGATTGGCCAAAAAATCGTGACGGCCGAGGTTGCCAGTAAAGCTGGCTGGGCCGGGGGACCTACTCAACACCCCGGGGTCATTTCCTCACTGAGTCACCCCTTCCCAGCCGAGTCACCCCGATCGAGTGCAACCTCCTCGGGACGGTACATTATGTCGCGCAGCACCAAAACTATGACAAAATTATTTAAAAAAATTTTTTCCATATATAGGTTTTTTTATTGTAGGGTACCCTTCATCCATAACAAGTATAAAAAATTTTTTAAAACAAAATATTTTTATATTTTCCAATAAGTAAAGAAAGACTAGGTAGTAACTCCTAACTGTAACTATAATATACTCTACTACTACTACTATACTATAATAATAAAATAAAAAAATAATTAAAATAGGATAATAATATAAAAATATAATAATAAAATAATAATAAAAAATAATAATATAATATGCCCCCATAAAATGTAGGTAACGGGGGCAGAAGGCAGTAGAATCGTAAAGCTACGCCAAGGAATCGAAACAGCCCCCTGCCAGCCTCCAGGCGCCAGTGCGCGAGGGGAATCGCCCGGGAAAATCGATGCCGGGAATCGTTTCGTGCGAAACGATTCCGATCGATTTGTGCTTAACGATTCCGGTATCGTTTTGTGTTTAAACGTTTCCCGGGTATCGATTCCTCTCTCGCGGCTGGCAAGACCGAACAGTCTTTGGCACACTACAAATACTAATAAAAATAATAAAAATTTATTATAATTAAAATAAAGTAATAATAATAAAAAATATAATAATAAAATAATAATTAAAATAATAATAATAAATAAAATAGAAATAAATATGAGTAAAAACATACTCTATACTAAAAATTTAAAATAAAAATAATATGCTCCAAAAAAGTAGGTAAAAAGCGCAAAAAAGGCATATGAATCGTAAAAGCTCGCGCAGCGGCGAAATGGAATCAAAACAGCTCCTGCCAGCCCCCAGGGCCCAGTGCGCAGGGGAAATCGATTAACGGAATCGATGCCGGAATCGTTTCGTGCGAAACGTTTCCGGCATCGATTTTGCTTAACGATTCCGGTATCGATTTGTGCTTAACGTTCCGGATCTTTTCCGGCAGTTTTTCCCTCGCGCGCGTCCCCTGGGGGCTGGCAGGGACTGTTTCGATTCCATTGCGCGTAGCTTTTCGATTCATACTGCCTTTCCTTGTTACCTACATTTTATGGAGCATATTATATTATTATATTATTATATTATTATTATCATTATTATTTTTTTATTATTATTATTATTTTTATCTTTCTCTTATTATTTTTATCTTTACTATTTTACTTATTTAATTTTATCTTATCATTAATTATTATTATTTTTATTTTTTTTTATATTTTTATTATTATTAGTTAGTAGTAGAGTAGAAAGGCATAGTAGTAGAGTAGTTGTTGTAGTATATCGTTATTCTTTCCTGCATTGGATTTATTTGTTAAATTTTGTATATATATTATAATATACTTGCATGAAATTTTTTTTTAAAACTAAAAACTTTAAAGGAACATAAAGCAAAGTGTGTTTATATATTTGACATTTATTATGTTCATAATGAGTACAACAAAGTTTATTTTGATTAACCCTTTTCATATAAAAATATTGTTAACGATTACAAAGACTACTGTGATGTGTATAATATAAAAAGTTTTTGACATTACAATGGACATGAATTGTATGCAAATTCTTTTATGAAAAAATATGGCATTACCCCTTATACACTAAAATAAATACATAAAATACAAATTCATACAATACAATATTATTAAAAGTAAATTCCAGCACAGAATCACGTTCATATCACATCAGGAATGAAAATTAAAATTATATTAAAGGATGAAAAAGAAAAATCTTTTCATAGTAAACAAATTTTATGGGAAAAAAATTAACACCCTTAAAAAAGGAAACAGCTATGTCAATAAATTCATTTCTTTAAAAAAACTACAATATAAAAAAAATTTTAAACCTTTCGTTAATTTTATCAATTCTCCGGAAAAAATAGGAATAGTGTCCTTTCCCTTAATGAAAAAAAGGGGCTCCTCCCCTTTAAATTTAACGGTGTACAGCCCCTTCCTTAAATGGGAGTAGCATTTCTTACCTTACTCTATGTTCTTATTTGAAAAAAAAATCATGTTGACATTTTTGTCTTTCAGAGTGCTACGCCTCTGCGATTTAAATTCTCCTTTTTGGGAGAAAAGTCTCTCAATGGGACGATGATGGGGTACAAAAAAAATTTTTTTTTACCAGTTTGAAAGGTTTTGGGGAAAAATTTTTGTTTTTTTTTTTCCCCATGAAAATGGATCTTTACATCTGGGGAACTCTTGGCTCTTTAAAAAAATTTGCCGCAAATCTATGCAGCCTCTGTAGATGGATGAGTTTCCGTGAGGTCTTCTCGTTTGGATCAAAAACTTTTCCCCCAACGATTTTTTTTTCCTGCTTTTTTTGGTTTTTATTCTGATTCTAAAACCACAGAAGGCGCAGAAATGTTTCTTGGGGATCACTGTATATTTCGAGGTAATTCGCTTAATATCGTCTTCTATGGCCTTGATGTTTGAAAACTCTGCAAAAAATAAGTTTTTTTTAAACTAGGGTCTAGGATGGTTTTTGCCCCAATAAGAAACCCCTTCTACTGTAGAAACCACGTTTCATTTGTTTTTTTAGTTCCGAATAAGGGAAACTACTTAACTCGGGCATCCATGTCGTCATCAATAACTGCATGAATCTTTCAATCCTCTTACAAAGGGGATAACTTTTGAGAGAGTGTAATTTTTCTGCGACAATTTTTTTTGTCGCCTCATCAAAAAATGTAATCAGCTATTGCCTTTTTTGTGAGGTTAAGCTCATCACTGCTAAGGCAAAGTCTTTTTCCCTAAAGCAAGTGTAGTGTGACGAGATCATTTGCTGTACGAAAACGTTTTCCACATATGATAGGTCGAGTTCCACGGTCTCTCATCTTGAATTTGCTTTTTTAACCTGAACACCGGCTGTTGTTTTAAGCTGGCTCACTTACAGAGGCTTTGACACTAGGGGGGAAAAAAATAACATTTGTTTTTTCTTTTTTTTCAATTTTGCATCTCTCTTGTGCTCTTTATTGAATCTTGCACTATAAATTTAGTGTAGAGCAAAACTGGAAATGGCGTAAATTCATGTTGTCTTTTTTCTAGATCATATTGGCAGCATTGTCAGTTATAGCACAAAATCTTTTCTAGAATTTTTCCCCTTGTTGATATATGGTCAGTTCTCGCAATATTTCTGCGTATGGTTTTTTTTCATTCTGACTGTTTCTAATACAAAAAACCCAATTATAAACAGAAAAATAAGTTGCCGTGACGTGAGGAACCTTTTTTTTGCCGGAGTCCAGATTCTGTATCACTGCAATGTTTTCCCCACTTTCCAGCTCTTTTTCTGATTTTATGAAATTCTTGTTCATGAAGATGGTAGGTGAGTTTCGTCAAAACTCTGCGACTAGGAAGCCCATACCCCAGGATTTAGGCCATGAACGAAAAACTTAAATCCTTTTTCTTCAGTTATTGATAGTGGCTGAAAATTTTGAACAAACATTTTATTAAAAAGGGGATCAAGTTTCCCTTTTTTTTAGCAGTTTATTCTTAGGACTGGTTCTGTCATTTTTTGAAGCGAGTAGTTTCACTGTACAGCTGAGCGGGGAACCTGTCCTTTTTTATCTTTCACGGCCAGAGTTTCCCCATCTGATGTTTTATTGGAGCTTGGTGCGCAAATGCTTTATCATATTTTTAATATTCCCCATTCTTCAGTGTGTCCTTTCATACTAGGCCCTACAGTATGCAGGCATTTTTTTCTCCTGTAAGTCCAAATGGGGGCTTTTCTAACCCTTTCGCCATGCCGCATTGACGGGACTGCAAAAAAAAAAAGAAGCGTAATAACCCCAGGGGCATTTAAAAAAAAATTTCATTTTAAAATGTTTTTCTTTAGGGTGATGGGGATAAATACAATCCTTAAAATTTCTTAGAAATATGATACAGAAAAAAATGAAAAATTAAAGCCTTAGCTTTTTTGGGGAACTTAATAATCCCCCTAACATTCTGGGCAAATGCCCAACCCGAAGAAAGAATAGAAAAACTAAGTAAATAATTAATCTCTATACTAAAAACTAACTACATGCATACTAAATATTATCACACTCAATATCATTTCATGGTATTTGTAGAATCCATAATTATAGAGCCACACACATATAGAGTAAATTGCTGTGGTTGAGCTGTGTAAACACAACGAAATATTTTTTTTAATGCTATGGTCTTTGCATTATAGGCCCAGCACTAATAATCTAACTTTAAAGTTCAGCTTCCCGCTTACCCTTTAGGAAGGCGTGTGTGTGCTAAAAGCCGAAACGTTCAAGACGCTAGGTAGGGAACCCGAAGGCTTTTTGGCTGGAGGTGGAAATTAAAAGTGGTGCACGTCACGTGCGTAGTGCATTGAGGGGGGGGGCAAGTCTGAGTCACTTGACCCGAGGGGTGAGGACACAGGGCGAGGGGAGGAACCGAGTGAGGGGGGTGTTTTAGCATCGCTGATGGCCCTCTACAGCAAACTCTAATGTTTTTTTTTTCGATTTTGCGAGATTTGGTGTTTTAAAAAATATAGGGGGACGAAAAACATATATATAATGCAGGGTTTACAATCGTCCAAAAACTCATGGTAATCATTTTTTCTTGAACCTTTTAACGTAAAAAAAACCCGAAGTCGGCAACTTTACGGTTATTTTTTTTCGCTTTAGTTCATTCGCGTTCAGTCCGTGTCTTTACTTCTTTCCTTTTCCGTCGATTTAAAACATAAGAAAAAAAAGGAAGCACAAAGGGGCGCGGCCTAAGGGGGTGTTTTCCAAACCTCATGTTTTTTTAACCCTTTATATCATCATTTTATTTTTGCGATAAAAACTTTTTTTTAGAAGCCTCATAAGTCCCCAAAACACAGTGTTCCCCTGTCCCCCCAGTGCTCCTGAGGGGACTTGCATTTGACTGAGGAGTCTACTACTACTTATACTAAAAATAATAATAATTAATAATAATAATAAAATAATAAGAGTAATATAAAGATAATAATAATAATAAATTATAAAAAGAGGGAAAATAATAATAAAAAAATAAATAATAATAAAAAATTAAAAATACTCCTAAAAATTTGGGGAAAGCGAGAAGGCAGGATGAATCGTAAAAACTACGGGGAATGGAATCGAAACAGCTCCCCCCAGCCTCCAGGCGCCCGCCGCGGGGAGGAAACGATCCCCAATCCCCCAACCGGGAATCGTTAAGCACAATGATACCGAATCGTTAACACAAAATGATGCCGAATCGTTTCGCACAAAAGATTCCGGCATCGATTCCCGGGATCATTCCTCTCGCACGCTGGCGCCTGGAGGCTGGCAGGGATGTTTCGATTCCCCTTTCGCGTAGCTTTTTTCGATTCATACTCCCTTTCCCCCTTTTTTTACCAAATTTTTAAATGGAGCATATTATTTTATTTTAAATTTTTATTATTATTTTTATTATTATTATTTTTATTAGTAGTAGTAGTAGTAAAAACCATTTTTATTGCTATTTTATTATTATTTATTATTATTATTATAATTATTATTATTATTTATTATTATTTTTTACTTTTTATTAAAAATTATAAAAATTTGGGTTATTATTATTGGTATAGTAGTAGTCGGGGCAAACTGTTCGGTTTGCCAGGGCGGCGGGGAGGGGCGGAATCGTTTCCCGGGAAAATCGATTCCACCGATTCCCCCAACCTAAAGAATCGGAATCGTGAATTTCCAAGATAACGATTCTTCCCCCAAACCCTACAGGGGAGCGATGAGTTAAAATGGACCCCTGGGGGGCAGGGGCACTTTTGGCCAAAATCGTGGCGCAGATGCCTTTAACCCATTTAGTGTGTTTTGGGAGGGGGTGCTATCACTATCCACACCCCCCTCCCCCCCTTCACGCTCGTAGCGTAGTCTCGAGGGGACTCTTTTTCTTTAAACCTCTGCAAAAAGGGCGCGGGGTCACAGGGGGGTAAATGAAAGGGATTGTTTTTCCCTTGCCCCGAGGAAAGGGGCCCAAAACAGGGGTTTGGGGGGGGGGTGTCGTCACTGGGGTTTTGGGAAGGGGTTTGGGAAAGGAAAAGGGACGGTTTCCCCCACCAACGCGCCCCTAGGGAGAGCACCCCCGAAGTCCCTGGTCGTGCCGAAACCCCCTAACAACCCCGCCCTTTGTCCCGGGGTTTGTATGCCCGGGCCCCTGGACCGGACGGTCGGGCCCGGGCCCACCACCCTGGGTAGGGGGCGGGCAGCTGATCGAAACTGAGCCTTGACCTGCTAAAGCAGGGGCGGCACTGGGCCCGATCCCCAGTCCTCTGTGGGGCCTCCCCTCCCTTGGAAGGACTCAGGAGGGGCAGGGAACGGGAAAGCGGAGGGGGTTGGCTAAAAGTGTCATCGGCGGGGGATCGTCCCGGGGGTTTGGGGGGTTTTTCGAAGCCCCAGGAGACCCCGTCGAAGTCTTCACTGTCGATTTTGGGCCGTTGGGCCCCGTTTTGAGGATGAGGTTTTTTCCCCGGGACTTGAGGGCCCCCTGGGCCGTGGCCATTAGCCCGGGGGTAATGCGGCGGAAAAAACCCCGCGTGGTAGACACCCCAGCGTTTCCGTAATTTCCGGGGGGAAGGGCAGGGGTTTGGTGTTTTTTGGGGCCCCCGCCGTCAGCCCGGGGCGGAGCGGGACCAACCCCCGGAAGTACCGGCAAAAGAGCCGTATGGTGTGGGGTGGGGGGAGATGGGCCCCGCAGGGGAGGGCCCACAGGCCCCCGGAGAGTCTGTCCGCGATGACCAGGAACAAATTTTCCCGGGAGGGGAAAAAGTTTGCGGAAAATGGACTCAAAAGGGCCCTGGGGGGTGATGTCTCACAGTAGTGTTACTGTTGTGACGGGGTGTGGAAATTTTCCCGGGCCCTCGCATTTGGGAAAGGTGGGGGGAAATTTTCGGCATCGATCCCTGGCCAAAAGGAAAGTTTTGTTTGTCCCCGGTGCTTCGTGGCGCGAAAACCCGGGTGACTGGGTGTAGCCGGGAAAGGGGTCGGCAGCGGTGGGCTGCGGGAACCAAAATTCCCTCTGGCCATACAGGACCAGCCCCCCCGTCTGCTTACAAGCATTTCAGGGAAATTTTCCCCCAGTGGGGGAGTAGAGATTTTGCGCGGGTTTTTTGTACCGATTGGGGGGAAACCCCGACGTCACGCAGCCCCCGTAGGGGGGTTTGTAGGAGGGGTTTTTTCCTGTCGCTGTTTCGGCTCGGATTTTTCCTGGATCGCCCCTATCCCCGTCTTGGTTGGGCGGATCAGGTATGAAGGGTCCGATCCTGGTTGATGGCGTTGGGGACACGACCTCCGGGAGGTGGTTCCATTTTCGGAGCAAAACCATCTCGTCCTCTGGCGGGGGCGGCTAACTGGGGTCGGACGGGGCTTTGGGGATGCAGGGTTTACTTTCCAGCAGCCCGCCCCAAAGGGGGGAAAGGGTTTGGTGAGACTGACTCGCAATGTGCAGCGTCCCTGGCATTGGGTTCGGGCGGTTCAAAGTCCCCCTATTTCGTGGGACGTGGGGGGGGTTTTGTATAGTCCAAAAACCCTTTGTATTTGGTTTATTTGAAAAAGTGTTTTAGATGGGAAATAAAAAATTTATCTTACTGTTTTCCCCACACGCCACCCCGGCCGAAATGGTAGGGCAAAAACCTCCCCCTTTGGGAGGCGTTGGAGGCGGGGGTTCCAACCGCGCCCAAAGTTTAGTGGTTGAGAATGGGGACCCGGGGGTCGTGGTCCGTCATAAACGTGAAGTTTGTGGGGCCTACAAGAAACCCTGCATTTGAAGGGCCCGGCGGCGGCGAGCAGCCCCGAGTTAAATTTGGGGGCCGTAGGGTCCGGGGGTCAGCGAGGAATCTTGACCCACCCCGAACGAGGCATGTGGGGGTCCCCCCGGGGGTTTTTGGCAAAAGGGGCGAAAACCAAGCCCTTAAAGGCGAGGGGCCCGTCCTTTGAAGAAAAAATGGAAATGCTGGGTCAAAGTGACGGGGTTCCGGGGGTCAAAGCGGGGCCCCGCCCTTGACCCGATAAAGGCCTGTTGGATAAGGTTTGCCCAAGTAAATGTTCTTTTCGGGCTCATAAGGGGGGGGAGTGGTGGACGGCAGGGGCGAGGGCGGGGGTTCCCTCTGACAGCGGGTTCACCGGGCCATGAATGAGCGGGGGTCATAAAGTTAGGGGGATTTCGGGGAAGTCCCGGTTTGGCACTGCTCTGTCCTCTTTCCCCCCCCAACGCCCTCACCCTGAGAGGTTATACCCGCAGAAGCTCACACTAGGCCCGGGGGCGACCACAAACTTGTCTTTTTTAAAGTGTAAATTCCCGTACTTGCGAATCTAGTGAGCATCTGGGAATACTTTGGGGGTGTGTGGGGAAGTGGTCGTCGAAAGGAGAATGTCGTAAACCCAAACCTTAACGCGTTCTACACCCGCAGGGGGCCCGGTCGCCGCGGAGACAGTAGCGTCGCCAGTAGCCGAGAAAAACCCTGGGACCCCTGGGGTGTTGAAAGCGGGCCCTTTTGGGGTATAAAAGGGGGGGCAGATTTTTGGGCGGCCTCGTGTAGTTTTTCCCAAATGCCAAAACCCCCACAGGGTTGTGAAAAAGGGGCCCCCTTTTGGGGAAAAATCGCGCTGAAGGTTGAACACGCGGGGGGGCAGGGGGGTGGAATGGGGGTTGGGGCGGGGGGTGGGGGGGTTTTGGGGCGGGGGCCCCTTGAGATTTTTAGTTTCGTCAATCAACCGTGGGTTTTCACGCCCCCACCTTAACCAGACGACAAGCAGCTGACACCACTTTTGAAAGGGGCGTCCCCAAGCAGGGGTTGTGATTCCCTGCGTGTCATCGAAATCAAGTTTTCCCCCTGAACTTGGGCGCTGAAAAACGAAAAGGGAAACCTTTCCTCGGTTTTGGAATGGCGTAAAGGACGGTCCCCCCCCTTACCCTGGAAACCCCCCAAAGGGGTTTTTCCCCCCATGGGTTTCAGAGGAGACCCCGTTTTGAGATCCGTTCCTTGGAAAATTTAAAAAGTCGAGAACTCGCGGAAAGTGCGCCCGTGCAAACTGGGCGGGGAGGGGGTGGTAGGAGGGGGAATCCCTCTCAGCCCTATTTTTTGGGCCGGGGCTTGAAACCCCCAATGTGGGTTCGGGGAAAGGGAGGTGGGGGATTGAAAAGCCCCGGGCCCCTGCAGTGGCCCGTAGGACAGGAGGGGGGGTTTGAAAAAACCCCCGTGCACCCGGTCTTGGGGTACAAGATTTTTCCCCGGGGGCCGGAAAGTAGCGGAAAAACATCCCCCAGCAGGTTTTCATTACTGAACCCTTTCCGTGTCAGGTAAATAGTGGACGGTAGAGGTGTGGCTGCTGAGGGGGGTGTGAAGCCTTTTCAAGTGTCCGTGCCGATGACAGTGGCGTTCCCGGGGCCTGTTTCTGTAACATTTTGGAGCCTGAAGTGGACTCGCCCTGCACCAGGTGGAAAACAGAACCGGGGGGAGTCCCTGGCGCTGGAAGGGGAGACATCTGTTTGACTACGACATTGCCTTTTTTTACGCCCTTGGGGGGGGGGGGTGATGCGTGGGCCAGCGTTTTTTAAAAAGGGGCCCCCCGGCCATCGTGGCTGGCGTGTTGCGGCAAAAAACCCTTTTCGTTTGTGGCCAGTTTCCCTTTGCAAAAAGGGGGCATTGGGCCCGTTTTTTTGGCCCGGGGCAATTTTTTCAGTTCCCCCCCCCCAAGACCTTGACGGCCGCATTAAGCAGGGGGCGCATTCCTGGCCGGACAATTTTTGGGGCCCTGACCGCCGCCCCCGCGGACTGGCAGGGGTGAAAAAAGGGGGGGGAACAGCTGTTCTAGTTGAATCTTAACGCGCTGGCCTGAAGGGGCTTTTTTGAGGTGGAAGGGGGCGTTTTCCCGTGTGGGGGCCTGGGCCCCCCTTTTAGGTGGACATGGGCGCGGGAAACCCGGGCCCCCGGGGGGACGAGTATATAGGGGAGGCGTAAGGCGGGTGCTTCGAAAAGGGTCGGCAACAGGGGGGGCCAAAGTTTTTTGAAAAGAAGGCCTGTTTCGAGGGAAATAAAGGGGTTGAAATTTAAACCCTTTATCTCGCACACCCCTAAGCAGAACCATTTTTCAAATTTTATCTCCGGGGCACGTTTATTGGGGTTTTTCCAGTAACAAGTTTTGACCTTTCCCCTGCCAAAAGGGTTTTTCAGGCGCACGGGAAAAAACGGGGGAATGACCTCCGTCACCCGGTTACGGACAGAATTCTCCGGGCCCGGGGTAAATGCTTATTTCGTTTACTTGAAATGTGGGGGTAGGGTGTCCCAAAACCTCTTTTACAGCAAGGAAATGTTTAGGTTTCGATCCCCAGGGTGTGGTTTTTAGGACCTTTGGGACGTAAATGATACTGCCATCCTCAAACTGGATAAGGGTTGGGTTGTTTTTGTGGCCCGGCCCCTGTAAAACCAGCATGGGTTTGATTAAACTTTCCCCCAGAAAGACGCCCCTGCCGGAAAAATTGGAAGGAAAAATCGGGCCCCCCAATGTCGGTTGGAAATGTGGCCAACTGCTTGCCAAACGGACGTCGCGACGGTGGGTGTGGCAGCCCCAGGAGATGGGGGGCGAGCGAAGCGGTGGGGATGGTTTTGCCCGGGAAATTTGCGCCCTTGGGGTGGCCCCCCGCTCCACCTACAAACCGGGGGGTGGGTGGAAAGGGGAAGAGATGTACCTGCGCTCGACGCAGGGAAAGCGGTCTTTTCCCCGGGGAAGAAGTGTGACAAGGACTTGGAAACGTGAGTCCCCCCTCCTTTTTCCTGGCTTCGTTTGTCAAAGTAAAACGTTCCTCGTCACGTGGCACCTCTCCCCGTCATCCTGGATGGTTTGGGTTAACAGCTGATAACCCGGGGCTCCCCAAAAAGCAACAAAATTGATACGCGTCCACCGGGGGGGCGGGGATAAGTGTGTTTGGGTCTAGTTTTTTCAAAGGGTGGGGAACTTTTTCCCCTTCGTCATACCTCCGAGCCCCGCGAGACGCGGGGAATTTGGGATCTTTGAAGGGAGGGCACTAGTTTCAAAAAAAAAATATCCCCGTACGGGGAATTCAAAAAAAAACAGGGAAATTTTGGGTTTTTTGGGGTGTTATGGGCGTTGGTGTGTGTGGTGGCGTTGGGGCGGGGGGGGTTTTAGAAGGGGGGGGGGGGGGGTCTAGCCGCCCCCGCACCGGGTTTTAAGGTCAGCCGTTTCAAAACCGAGCTGTAAACAACCAAAGGGGGCCCCCGGGACAAAAACGCACACTGAAAAAAAAAAACACACAGCACTTTAATACACCTTGGCCCTACCGTCATACGCGCAAATCCCCACGCCCTTTCGTCTGTTCACAGGGAAAACCCCAAACCCACATCGCTGGGTGAAGAATCCGGGAGGGAAGCCCTGGTTTCGGTGGGGGGAGATGCCTCGTGGCCGTGGAGCAAGGCGGGGGTCTTTTGGAAAAGGGCGGGAGTTGGGCCTCGTCTCTGGGGTTTTCTTGGGCTATCGGCGCCATGGTGCTCGTTTTGGGTTCAGTGATGAAAACCCGGGGGGTTGAGGGGAGGGTTTTCCAAGAAAAGAAGCGGAAACAATCTTCGGTAGGGTAGTTTTTTCCAAGAAAAGGGGATAGGTTGATCCAGCAGCGGGGGGGTGGTGTTGGGGACCACCGACAGGGGAAACGACTGAGTTACACGGGTGCCTGGGGGTGCAGTGCACTGTTTTCCAATCGTGGCGCAGTTTGCCAAAATAACCCAAAAAAGGGGTGGATTGGAGGCGTGCATATCACAAATCCAAAAGGTAGGTTTATGGTTTTCACCATTTATGTAGCTTTTTTTTGGAATTTTTAAAGGGGAGATAATTTATAAGGGTTATGATATAATATAAATGGGGCTTTGTAAGGGAAATTTGGCCAAAAATACCACACGAGCGACCCCTTAAAAAAGGTAAAAGGGTCATGAAAAAAAATTGGGGGAAAGGGTTCTTCGTTGGGTCAAAAAATTTGGGTAAATGATCGGGAAAAAAAGGGTTTTCAATTAATGGTTTTAATTGAAGGGGACAGGTGGGCAAGTGGGTTCCACAAGGTCTGTTTGGGGCCCCTTACTAATTTTTTAAATTTTCATCAACGACTTGGATAGTGAGATTAAGGGAGTGATATCAGGAAAAATTTGCTTTAAAGATCCCCGGTTAGGCAGGGGTTATTTGGGTCACAGGGCTGATGTAAACATATGGCAAGGAACTTAGATAAACTTAATGGTGGGTTTGTCAATTTGGGAGATGAATTTTTAAAATTGATAAATGCGTTTAAAATGTTGGTAGAAAAAAACCCCGGGAATAGATAAAACCCCTTTTCCAAGGTTTTCGCTGAAAAAAATCAGGTAAAAAAGATCTTTGGGAAAATGAGGGGGGAGCCCAGACCTCCGAACCAGGAAAAAAATGATTGAAGCTAAAATGAGCTAATAGTGGGGTTAGGATTTTTACCCCGAAAATTTTTTAAAAATAAAAAGGGCAAGTTTTTCCAAAACTTTATCTGGCTCTAGTCAAACATACCTAGACTAGGGTTCAGTTTTGGGTTTCCCAAAAGACCTTTTCCACGGTTTTGTTTTAAAAAAAAACCAAATTTCCGCGGGGCGCGTCAGGCATGGTAAAGGGAAAAAACTGCCCCCCGCGCCCCGCCTTTCCACGGCAGTCTCCCTCGGGCCTTGAAATAAGTGGTTGTACAGTGTAATCAGTGAAAAAACATGGGGAAAAAGTATTGTCTACTATGTGAATAGTCCCGGGAAAAGAGGAGAAAGGCGGATATTTGTCAAAAAATTTCGTTTAAAGACGCAAATAGACCTGCCGGGCCCCTCGAACTGAAAGGCTGGGGAAACTGGGCGTTTAGGGCAGGCCTGCCCTTAACAGTGGTCCGTACACATTAAATTTTTTGGAAAAAAGAGAAAGTGTCACAAACGACAAGAAAAAATGTCTACAAGTCCTTGGAGGCTACAATTTCTTTTAAAGGGACATGTGCATGAGGTGACTAGAGGTGTTTACCACCCCCGTTGAGAGGGCATCCGTTGCTTCTTGAGAAACAGAGTTGTTTTCCCTCCCAGAAGATCAACCCGCAAAGCTTATGAGCCGTGGGTGTGCCTACACAAGACCGAGGGTTACGTCGTGTCAGCACACTGCACATGCATGGCATGGTAAGTAAACATATATATTGCCTATGTAATCTGTGTAGTATGCAGATACTATTTCTAGCATTGGCTCCGGCATTCGTTGAGAATGTTGGTCCCGCCGTTCAATATGCCTAACATAACCTAATCTAGCCTTTACCTAACCTAACCTTTACCTACCTAGCCTAACATAGCATTTATGTAACCTAACCTTTATCTACCTAGCCTAGGCTTAACCTAACCTAGCTTTCCCCAACCTAACCTTTATCTACTTAACCTAACTAGCCTTTACCAAATCTAACCTATCCTAACCTGCGGGACCCACGTACATTTTCCACGAGTGCCGTGGCTTCCAATTTTTATAAGCCCGATCCCCAAGAAAATGTTTGATTAATTTTATTTTAATGTACCATTAAACATGTTCACCTATTTTCCCTAGTTAGGTGGTTGCTGGAAATCCATATTCACTCTTTTTACAAAGTGATAATTTTATAGCTTGTAAAGTATAGCTAAAGCAATATACCTGTGTGGAATGTAACATTTCTTTGGTGTAAATTTAAGAAAACGTTTCTCAAGTAAATCTTTTTTTTTTGTCTTATGTAATTTGATTGATTTTGAAATTATTTTTTAGGGCAAACCACATGTTCCTAATTTTCCCCTACCACTTTAGGGTCTTGTGGGTGTTTTACTTTTACTTAACACTTAAGCCCTTAACAATTTATATATCTCCCAGGTTGGGTGAGGTATGCAGCCACATAGCAGCCCTCTTTACAAGATAGAGGCAGCTGTGTCACTGGGCTTCACCACGGATGACTCCTGCACCAGCAGACTTTCAGTGTGGAACAGATGTTACAGATCCAAGGTTTGTATTTGCAGATTTGCACAAGTGCCCATCACCGGGGCATGTGTTTGCATATATTTGACTGTCTTGCAATAGTGAGTGTTGATGTGCTTACATTCATGGTTACTATTTTGGCATTGTCACGGTCGGCGACACAAGGTCGCCACCCCAGGCCATGCCCCAGGGA
>JACEEZ010025118.1:5000-10000 GCA_016584305.1 Chionoecetes opilio
CGTATCTAGTCCCCCGTATCGATTAGTTGTAGTGGTAGTGGTAGTTGTAGTTAGTATTTTTCATATCCTATCATTCTGCACTATGAAACTTCCATGTTCCTATCCTCTTTAGGGACATGGTATCATTTTCCAACTGTTTTCTTACAAGTAGTTGATAGTTAGTAGTATGTAGTTCAGCAGATACCCTCGTTATGGACCAATAGGTCTCCTGGTGTCTGTTATTCCTATGTAATCCTATGTAAAAAAAAAAAATCCTCCTCCTCTTTTACTTTCCTATCCTTTCTCTCTTATTATCTAGTTAGTGTAGTGTAGTTAAAGCAAACAGCCATGTAAGGACCTAATGGTCTGTTGCTGTTTGTGTTTCCTTTGTATTCCTCCTCTCCTCCTCCCTCCTCCTCCCTCCCCTCCCTCCTCCTCCTCCCCCACCGCTCTTCCTCCATCTCCTCCTAGTTGATAGTTAGTAGTATGTAGTTCAGCAGATACCCTCGCTATGGACCAATAGATCTCCTGGTGTTTGTTACTCCTATGTAATCCTATGTAATCCTCCTCTTTTTTATTTATTTTTACCTCTAACACGTAGAAACTATAGTGGTAGAAAGTAGTCACACAGGCAGCCTCGTTTGGTCCAGTAGGGCTGTTGCTGTCTGTTCTTCCTTTGTATTCCTTTGTATTCCTCCTCCTCCTCCTCCTTCTCAACTGCTTTTTCGATTTCGCATACTCCTTATTTCCTCATTTACTTCATCAAGTAATATTCTTTTCCACCAAATGTGACCTAATCTAACCTTAGCTAACCAAATCTAACCTAAATCTTAACCTAATCTAACCTAATCTACCACCAAATCTAACCTATTCTACCACCTAATCTAACCTAATCTACCCTAATCAAACCTAATCTAACCTATTCTACCACCTAATCTACCTTAATCAAACTAATCTAACCTATTCTACCACCTAATCTAACCTAATCAAACCTAATCTAACCTATTCTACCAACTAATCTAGCCTAATCTAGCCTAATCTACCCTAATCTACCTAATCTACCACCTAATCTAACCTAATCTACCCTAATCTACCCTAATCTAACCTATTCTACCACCAAATCTAACCTAAATCTTGACCGTATCTAACCTAACCTAACCTAACATCTACCGAAGAATATGAGAACAAGAACAACAAGAAGAACACAAGCTAAAAAAAACAGTTGGCATCACACTTGTTACAATATCAATAAGACAGTTTTTTTTTCTTCTCATATTGAAAGATTGAAGTCTGAAATATCTTTTGATCTTTTTTTTTTTTTTGCTGGAGACGAGGAATAATTGATGCCATGAGAGCATTGCCTGTGATTTATAGAGACGCAGAAGTTCAAAGGGATGATATTTGTAATGCAAGATATTGGATTGAATAATGTAAGGTTTCTGTTTATGTTAGTAGCCATAAGTTGTTGATAGATAGGTAATATATAGCGACTGTGTGTGTGGTGTGTGTGGGTGTGTGTGTGTGTGTGTGTGTGTGTGTGTGTGTGTGTGTGTGTGTGTGTGTGTGTGTGTGTGTATTCACCCATGGTCTTGTCCACGCAAGCTGACCTCCCGGTGCGAAATTGGAGCTCATTATTACCGATCTTTGGGTAATGCTGGGACCTCACACACCACACACACCCATCTCTTTGCTCAAGGGGGACAGTAACCGGCCGAATTTTTTAGTGGAAAACTCCCGGGAATGAGCGGGGCCTGGGATCGAACGCCGGACCACAGAATGGTGCCGGGCGCCCTAACCAAACTGAGACGTCCAGACGGTGTGTGTGTGTGTGGTGTGTGTGTGTGTGTGTGTGTGTGTGTGTGTGTGTGTGTGTTGTGTGTGTGTGTGTGTGTGTGTCACCCAATCCCCCCTACCTTTTCTATCCTTAGACAAAAAAATACTAAGAAAAAATAATATCACTGGAGCTTAACACACACACACACACACACACACACACACACACACACACACACACACACACACAGCCTTTGTCGCCCTGCAGGCCTCGTCCATACAATACCTCAACACACACACACACACACACACACACACACACACACACACATACACACACACACACACACACACACACACACAGCCCCCTTGCCGCTCTGGGACACAAGACAAACACCCATTAGGCCACTCACCGCTCCACAAGGCTAATGGGACAAGGCTGCCAGCACAAAGGTCTAATTGGAACTACACGAGAGACTCAATGGGGAAAAAAGCTAATGGAAACGACATAATAAGCTTAAATGGGGAAAATATTCTAATGGGAACAAAATTAATAGGCCTAAATGAGGAAAATAAGCTTATGGGAACAATATAATAGGTCTAAATGGGGAAAATAAGCTAATGGGAACGAAATAATAGGCCTAAATGAGGAAAAGAAGCTTATGGGAACAATATAATAGGTCTAAATGGGGAAAATAAGCTAATGGGAACGAAATAATAGGTCTAAATGCGGGAAATAAGCTAATGGGAACGAAATAATAGGCCTAAATGGGGAAAATTAGCTAATGGGAACGAAATAATAGGCTCTAAATGGGGAAAATAAGCTAATGGGAACGAAATAATAGGCCTAAATGGGGAAAATAAGCTAATGGGAACGAAATAATAGGCCTAAATGGGGAAAATAAGCTAATGGGAACGAAATAATAGAATCTAAATGCGGGAAATAAGCTAATGGGAACGAAATAATAGGCCTAAATGGGGAAAATAAGCTAATGGGAACGAAATAATAGGCCTAAATGGGGAAAATAAGCTAATGGGAACGAAATAATAAAAAATTTAAAAATGCGGGAAAAGAAGAAAATTAAAGCTAAGTTGGGAACGAAATAATAGGCCTAAATGGGGAAAATATGGTAATGGGAACGAAATAATATATCTAAATGGGGAAAATAAGTTAATGGGAACGAAATAATAGGCCTAAATGGGGAAAATATGGTAATGGGAACGAAATAATAGATCTAAATGGGGAAAATAAGTTAATGGGAACGAAATAATAGGTCCAAATGGGGAAAAATAATCTAATGGGAACAAAATAATGGGTCTAAATGGGGGAAAATAAGCTAATGGGAACGAAATAATCAGTGTTGTTTGATTTAAATCAAGTTGATTTTAATCACTGATTTAAATCGTTATTTAAATCAAATTAATTTTTTTCTTTAATCACGGATTTAAATCACAACCTTATCATTATTTGAGAACGCGAGGGGAAAGAAGGAACATTTAGCCAATGAGCTTCACAGATAGAAAATATGTAAATTCCTCTGTATTTCATGTTATATGCCTGTTTAATTAACTTATTCTGTCTATTTTTAGTTATCAATAAGCTTAACAATATCCCGCAGTAGTTAGAGTTCACGTACACCATCAAATTAATATAAATAAAAAAAATCGATTAAATAAAATATATATGATTTAAATCAAATAAATCGCATTATTCTTGTTACTAAAAAAATCAACAACTCTGGAAATAATATCTAAACGGGTAAAGAAGCTAATGGGAATGACATAATAGGTTTAAATGGGGAAAAAAGCTCATTGGTACGAAATAATAGGTTTAAATGGGGAAAATAAGCTAATGGGAACGAAATAATAGGTCTAAATGGGGAAAATTAGCTAATGGGAACGAAATCATAGGTCTAAATGGGGAAAATTAGCTAATGGGAACGAAATAATAGGTCTAAATGGGGAAAATAAGCTAATGGGAACGAAATAATAGGTCTAAATGGTGAAAATTAGCTAATGGGAACGAAATAATAGGTCTAAATGGGGAAAATAAGCTAATGGGAACGAAATAATAGGTCTAAATGGTGAAAATAAGCTAATGGGAACGAAATAATAGGTCTAAATGGGGAAAATTAGCTAATGGGAACGAAATAATAGGTCTAAATGGGGAAAATTAGCTAATGGGAACGAAATAATAGGTCTAAATGGGGAAAATAAGCTAATGGGAACGAAATAATAGGTCTAAATGGTGAAAATTAGCTAATGGGAACGAAAAAATAATAGGTCTCTAAATGGGGAAAATTAGCTAAAAGGGAACGAAATAATAGGTCTAAAGGGGAAAATTAGCTAATGGGAACGAAATAATAGGTCTAAATGGGGAAAATTAGCTAATGGGAACGAAATAATAGGTTTAAATGGGGAAAATTAGCTAATGGGAACGAAATAATAGGTTTGAATGGGGAAAATTAGCTAATGGGAACGAAATAATAGGTCTAAATGGGGAAAAGAAGCTAATGGGAACGAAATAATAGGTCTAAATGGGGAAAATTAGCTAATGGGAACGAAATAATAGGTCTAAATGGGGAAAATAAGCTAATGGGAACGAAATAATAGGTCTAAATGGGGAAAATTAGCTAATGGGTACGAAATAATAGGTCTAAATGGGGAAAATAAGCTAATGGGAACGAAATAATAGGCTAAATGGGGAAAAAATTAGTTAATGGAACGAAATAATACGTCTAAAATGGGAAAAAAAAGAAAAAAAAAAAATGGGAACGAAATAATAGGTCTAAATGGGGAAAATAGCTAATGGGAACGAAATAATAGGTCTAAATGGGGAAAATAAACTAATGGGAACGAAATAATAGGTCTTAACCAATGGGGGAAAATTAGCTAATGGGGGAACGAAATAAAAGGTCTAAATGGGGAAAAATAAGCTAATGGTACGAAATAATAGGTTTTAAAGGGAAAAATAAGAGTGAACGAAATAATAGGTCTAAATGGGGAAAATTAGCTAATGGGAACGAAATAATAGGTCTAAATGGGAAATTAGCTATTGGGAACGAAATAATAGGTTTGAATAGGGAAATAAAAGCTAATGGGAACGAAATAATAGGTATAAATTGGAAAAGAAACTAATGGGAACGACATAATAGACCTAATAGGGAATAATAAATAGGAAAAGGGGATTGATAAATAGGGGAACAAATGATACAAGATAAAATTTCCCGGAGTATTCCAATATACCT
>JACEEZ010025118.1:17500-21134 GCA_016584305.1 Chionoecetes opilio
CACACACACACACACACACACACACACACACACACAGACACAGACACAGATACAGACACACACACACACACATACACACCCACAGACACACACACACCCACCCACACACACACACACACACACACACACACACACACACACACACAATCTTATTACAGCAGCTGGCAGGTCTTCATAAATTGGAATTATCTTCTTTAACTATTACTATACTTTCCTTCTCAGCTATCCTAGTTAAGACTCTCTCTCTCTCTCTCTCTCTCTCTCTCTCCTCTCTCTCTCTCTCTCCTCTCTTCTCTCTCTCTCTCTCTCACACACACACACACAGTAAATAAGATAGACAAGACGACCAAGGAATACTTCTATGTGCTATTTAGGAACATAACAATAAATACAGTAAATGGATGACCAGTCGCCATAATTTCGTCGCCTATTTTTCCACCTTCCTACGACTTCAATTTTTTCAAGAGAAGAGTGACAAGACACCTCCCGAACTAAATTGGCCCACCCCTTCCCTTTCTGTCTTCTCTTACTGTCTTCTTTATAGGGACTGGCAACTAATCGAGCCTTTGTGTTACCTCTTTTTGTTGTGCCCTTGGCCAGTCCTTTGTGAGGTAAATAAAAAAAATAAAAAAAAAAATAAATAGGGGCCCGATTATAACATTAAGTAATAAATGCCACGGGACCAAATTTTTGACGTGGGACAATTTATTCATATGGAAACTTTTTTAACCTAATATGAATCACACTGTTTCCCTCACTCTGCTCCCATTTTCCCTCCCTTCCTCCCCTCCCTCCCCTCCCTCCCTCCCTCCTCTCCCCTCCCCATCTCCCCAAACCAACAAAAAAGTTATATATTCAGTTTTAACACGTTTGGGCAAGTATTCCTGACACGTTTTTTTCTCTCTCCTAATAATGACGCAATAACTATCATTCTAATTTGGTGTAAAAAGGCCATTATCTCTCTCTCTCTCTCTCTCTCTCTCTCTCTCTCTCTCTCTCTCTCTCTCTCTCTCTCTCTCTCTCTCTCTCTTTTCTCTCCCTCTCTCTCTCTCTCTCTCCCCCACACACACACACGCCTCTTATTGGGATCGTTTTGGAGAGATATAAAAACAGCGGAGAGAGAGAGAGAGAGAGAGAGAGAGAGAGAGAGAGAGAGAGAGAGAGAGAGAGAGAGAGAGAGAGAGAGAGAGATAATGGAGGTAATCGGAGGTCCCTCAAGTCAAACGGTGATAAAAAATAACCTTACTATAACCCGATACACTGCAATTAAGGTGTCTTACTAATCGCCGGTCATTATAAAAGTGATAACCTTGTATTTTCTCAGCTGTACGGGCTAGAATAATACACGTGTTTAACTTGTACTACACCTGTTCTCTTGACCTTATTAACGTATTACACCTTTAATCAGCTATTATGCACCTAGTATACACCTTTATTACGCCTTCATACACCTTCATACACCTATTTTACACATGTATGCACCTTTATATACCTATTTTACATCTATTATTAACCTGTATGCACCTTTATTACGCCTTTATACACCTGTACACACCTATTTTACACATGTATGCACCTTTATATACCTATTTTACCTCTATTATTAACCTGTATGCACCTTTATTACGCCTTTATACACCTGTACACACCTATTTTACACCTTTATGCACCTTTATATACCTATTTTACATCTATTATTACCTGTATGCACCTTTATTACGCCTTTATACACCTTTACACACCTATTTTACACATTTATGCACCTTTATATACCTATTTTATATATTATTAACCTGTATGCACCTTTATACACCTTTACACACCTATTTTACACCTTTATGCCGCTTTATATACCTATTTTACATCTATTATTAACCTGTATGCACCTTTATTACGCCTGCATACACCTTTATACACCTCGAAAACTGACTTTGAGGATCAAATTTAAGACCCAGCATCAGCAGAAGCCACTAGCAACTAAGTTTCATCCAAATCCGGTGAACCATTTTTTTGGTCGAAATTTGCAAGGCCTTGCAATTTTTTTTTAACATCACATTTTCATTAATATCTCCAGAACTATGACAGATGGACGAAAACGGTATAGAACATAAAAGATGCAGCATTTAACAGCCGTCCATGTGGTATACGCGACATTAAAATTCATCCATCAATAATCCCATAAATTAATTTCTTAACAGTAAAATTAAATAACTTGATATATCTCAAAAACTTGATATGCTAGGAAAAAACGACCTTTATACACCTTTATACACCTTTAATACACCTATATACACCTTTATACACCTATATACACCTATATACACCTATAATGCACCTATATACACCTATATACACCTTTATAACACCTCTACACACCTTTATACACCTATAATGCACCTTCATGTGTGTGAAATTTCTTACGTGTCATTTATCTTTATTTTCACTTTCTTCCACTCCACTTCCTGCACAACTCCTCTCTCTCTCTCTCTCTCTCTCTCTCTCTCTCTCTCTCTCTCTCTCTCTCTCTCTCTCTCTCTCTCTCTCTCTCTCTCTCTCTCTCTCTCTCTCTCTCTCGTTTCTTTATCTCTGGCCGTTTCTCATATTTCATTTTTCATTTTTACGTTTCTGGTATTTTTCATATTCTCTCTCTCTCTCTCTCTCTCTCTCTCTCATCTCTCTCTCTCCTCTCTCTCACTCTCATCTCTCTCTCCTCTCTCTCTCCTCTCTCTCTCTCTCTCTCTCTCTCCACAAAACACTCGTATCCTTCTCTCTCTCTCTCTCTCTCTCCTCTCCTCTCTCTCTCTCTCTCTCTCTCTCCTCTCTCTCTTCTCCCTCTCTCTCTCTCTCTCTCTCTCTCTCTCTCTCTCTCTCTCTCCACGAACACGCGAGTAATGAATGGTAACAGAAGACAGCGAGGTAATCCCGGAAGCAGGTGGAGGCATGAGCAAAGATATTGAATTACCAATAAGGGAATGCAAGGAGGTTACGACGCGCCTCTCACGCCCACATCTTTCCTTTGCTATAAAAGAAACGTCTGTTGTGAGCCATAAAATAAATAAAAAGTCACTGAATATACCAAATTAGTTAGTGGACAAGGCTACTAAACAGGTCATCTCTCTAAAATATTGCTTATAGTCACTAAAAATCGTCTAATTGGTAGTCATATTACAATGGAAAATAACGTTCTGGGTCTCGAGGGGTTACGACGCGCCTCTCCAATGAAACTGTAAACAAAGTGTCGACAAAATACCGAGATATTTGAGAGGCAATGTGAAGTATATTTTGAAACTGCGGCATGAAATTGGTAATATGAGAGAGCGAGAGAAGAGAGAGAGAGTGAGGAGAGAGAAGAGAGAGAGAGATAGAGAGAGAGAGAGAGAGAGAGAAGAGAGAGAGGAAGATGAGAGAGAGAGAGAGAGAGAGAGAGAGAGAGAGAAGAGAGAGAGGGAAGAAGAGAAGGATACGAAGTGTTTTTGAAGAGAGGAGAGAGAGAGGGGGAGAGAGAGAGAGAGGAAGGAGGAAAAGAAGAAGAGAGAGAGGAGGAGAGAAAGGAGGAGAAGAGAAGAAAAGGGGAGGGGGAGAAAAAGAGAGGGAGAGAGAGGGAGAGAGAAGAAGAGGGAGAGGAGAGGAGAGA
>JACEEZ010025118.1:28885-41385 GCA_016584305.1 Chionoecetes opilio
TACTCCCTTTTCTGAATTATCAACGTCCGTGGGCTTGTTAATCTAATTATCAAAATATTGCGGGATGAAAAAGTAGTCGTAAAGCTATACTAAACTGCGACTCATAAAAGTGATCTCACAACTATCGATTGGAGTGATAATGGCTTAAATTCATTCGATGTAAAGTAATGATTGCAGAAACCTCAAATAACATCAATGCAAAATCGTTAACTGAATACGAGAAAGGATTTGGTGCATCTAAGATCTGAAAACAGTTCGCATTTCCTACTGGTAAAAAGGCAATATGATTGGGCTTTATACTACTTTGAACATAAAACTCCGAAAGTAATGACACAATTATACACGTCCTTGGTTAGGCCGCACTTGGAATATGCCGTTCAATTCTGGTCGCCCTGTTTTCGTAAAGATCAAGCCAAATTGAATCAGTGCAAAGAAGAGCAACCAAACAAATTCCATCTCTGCGAAATTCATCTATGAAGAGAGACTGCGGAAACTTAATATGTTTCCTTAAAGGATCGTAGAATCCGTGGGGACTTGATAGAAACCTTTAAGATCCTAAAAGGTTTTGATGTCATTAATCAAGAGAACCTATTCGAGCTTTCAACTCAAGTGATAACAAGAAATAATGGTTTAAAACTAAACGGTCAACGTTGCATCACCGATCTCCGTAAAAAATATTTCAATGTTAGAGTCGTTGATCGATGGAACAAGTTACCAGCAAATGTTGTCGGAGCCAACACAATAACTACATTCAAAAACAGACTTGACGCGCACTGTAAAGTAAATGGGTATTGATAGTGCGAATTCGTATCTAGTCCCCCGTATCGATTAGTTGTAGTGGTAGTGGTAGTTGTAGTTAGTATTTTTCATATCCTATCATTCTGCACTATGAAACTTCCATGTTCCTATCCTCTTTAGGGACATGGTATCATTTTCCAACTGTTTTCTTACAAGTAGTTGATAGTTAGTAGTATGTAGTTCAGCAGATACCCTCGCTATGAACCAATAGGTCTCCTGGTGTCTGTTACTCCTATGTAATCCTATGTAATCCTCCTCCTCCTCCTTCTCCTCCTCCTCCTCCTCCTCCTCCTCATCATCATCATCATCACTACTTCCTCTCCTCTTCCTCTTCCTTTTCCTCCTCCTCCTCCTCCTCCTCTATGTAAATCCTATGTAATCCTCCTCCTCCTCCTCCTCCTCCTCCTCCTCCTCATCATCATCATCATCACTACTTCCTCTCCTCTTCCTCTTCCTTCCTCCTCCTCCTCCTCCTCCTCTCTAACCCTTTCGTCCCCAGTCCTACATCCTCCTCTATCATTTCCCCAAAATATATTTCCACTATCACAATTCTCTCCTCTCTCTCTCTCTCTCTCCTCTCTCTCTCTCTCTCTCTCTCTCTCTCTCTCTCTCTCTCTCTCTCTCTCTCTCTCTCTCTCTCTCTCTCTCTCTCTCTCACCTTTAACGCCACCTGCCATAACTCTACTTTTCCCTTGGCTTAAGCACATCATTTTCCTTTAAGACTCCAGCGCCACAGCAGACCTCTTAAAACCCGCTTCTTTCTCACGCCATCACTCCCAGAAGCCCCCCAGACGCTCCCCTTGACCCCCAGAAGCCCCCCTTTATCCCCCCAGAAGCCCCTCTCCCTTGACCCCCCAGGAACCCCCCAGAAGCCCCCCTTGACCCCTCCAGACACTCGCAGTAGCACAACTCTGACTTAACCACAACAGAGTGAACGAGAGGCTGCCGGCGAGGGATTAGAGAGAGAGAAGAGAGAGAGAGAGAGAGAGAGAGAGAGAGAGAGAGAGAGAGAGAGAGAGAGAGAGAGAGAGGAGAGAGAGGGGGGGGGATAGAGAGAGAGAGAGAGAGAGAGAGAGAGAGGGGGGGGATAGAGAGAGAGGGGGGAAAGATAGACAGAGAGAGTGAGAGATAGAGGGAGGGAAGATAGACAGAGAGAGAGAGAAGAGAGAGAGAGAGAGAGAGAGAGAGAGAGAGAGAGAGAGAGAGAGAGAGAGAGAGAGAGAGCAGAGTAGAGTATTAACCCTTTAGGCTCTATGGTTAATAAGGCTATAAGTCTTCCTCTTCCTCCTCTCTTGGCTTCCTCTCCTACTCTATGACCTAACCTAACCTGTATACAGTACTCTATGACCTGACATGACCTGACCTGACCCACCCGCCGTGACCCAGAGTCGTCCTCGCAACACCCGGCCTCGTCAGTGTGTCCCTTTAAAGCCCTTGAAATTGGGGAGACGCTGAGGGAGAATCTCTTACTTTTCTTCATCTTCCTCATCATCTCCTCCTCCTCCTCCTCCTCCTCCTCCTCCTCCTCCCTCCTCCTCCCTCCCCTCCTCCTCCTCCTTCCACCGGTTATCCTCTCACGCCGCGGCCGCGTAATCCAGGTGGAACATTCATACCGATCCTCTCAGCACACACACACACACACACACACACACACACACACACACACACACACACATTAAAGTCAACCTACACGTACATATTCCCCCACAAAACCCTTTACATTCCCCGCTATGCACTTTAAACCGTGACTTCTCTTCCATGTCCTCGGGTAAAAACGACCAACATACTCTTGGCGCATCCCTGCAGGAGAGCGCGGCCCTCCATCCTCCCTGCGACCCTGTGCCCATGCAGCATGCCTCTAGGGGCCCGGCGAGCCTCCAGGGCCCGGCGTGCAGCCTGCCTGGGCCCCGCTAGTCACCTGGCACACACTTGCACCTCCAGTCCCGGTGAATCATCGTTGCATCACCACGCACGAGACGAGGCAGACGCGGCGAATATTTTCCTTCCCCGCCACACTAACGCACACTTCGGGCCGCTCCGGACACGGCTCCCGGCGGCATAGTCCCGTTTTCTAGAAGAGTATGTGGCGTTTACTCTTGAACACGTCAGGTTAGGTTACGGTAGGTTTACGGATAGGGTAGGTAAGTTTTCCTGGGGATTTAGCGTTACTTTACGTGGGAATCACCATGAGCGTATTTTCAAGAAGATCCCATGGTTAGTTTCGGAGCTACAGCCAAGCGTCTTCACTGGGAAACCACAGACTCGCATAGAGAAAGGGAATATGCCCCTGGCGCGGCGAAGGCACAGGCTCCCGGAGGACCTGTTAGGCAGCGAGCGCGGTGGCGAAGGGTGAGTGTAGCGGCCTGTGTGCTTTGCTATCTGACCCTTGATTGCTATGTTGCCCCCACTGCCTGTGCCTGCAGGGGCGTGCAGAGGCGGGGAGGGACCAAGCACACCACCACCAGCACCTGCGGATCTGTGTCACCAGCACCTGCCAGCCACCAGCACCCGATCACCACGACAGTGCCCAGTGCGGGGCGGGAGCGGCGCTGCAGGTAAGGACCGCACGAGCGACGTCACGACACTAGGGCGACCAGTATAGGCAGCCACGACACGCCAGGCGCCTGCGTCCCGCGACCCGCCAGCCCACCACCACACCTACAGGACACCCGCACGCCCGCACGCCCACACCACCCACACTGCACTTGACGCATAAATCAACGCGGGTTATCCCTTGCTGTGCTAACTAAGCAAGAGTAAGGAGGAGGAGGAAGCATGGACAAAGTGTGCGGCATTGATCATCTGGCACGTGTGACGGCGGCTCCTCCCCTCCAAGGCGTCGCCATGACAACGGTGCCGCGTGCCTGGCCCTCCCCTCCACCCAGGGCCTCCACCCACTGCCTCCACCCAGTACCTACCTTCCTCCAGTGCCTACCTTCCTCCACCCAGTGCCTCCATCCACCCCTCCACCCCTCCCTCCACCAAGTACCTCCATCCACCCCCCCTAGTACCTACCGTCCTCCAGTGCCTACCTCCACCCCGTGCCTCCACCCAGTGCTTACCTCCCTCCAGTGCCTCCCTCCCTTCCCTCCCTCCATCACGTCTCGCCGGCCTGACATTGCCCGCCAAGCTAAATAACAATGATCACCACCTTGACAACTTTGCTCATGACCCGAGGGTAGGCTGTCGTCTTCTTCTTCCTCCTCCTCCTCCTCCTCTTCCTCTTCCTCCTCCTCCCACCACCACCACCACCTCCTCTTCCTCCTCCTCCTCCTCTTCTTCCTCTTCCTCTCTCTCTACCGATGATGATAATGATATCACTTCCTCTCTGTCATGCCCCTCATTCTTCCTGACGAGGCATGACAGGGGTGGCATGTGGTATGACAGCAAGTGATATGAGGGTGACATGTCGTAACCCAAAATAGGTCATGTCAGTCACCTCATCTCGCCTACTCATTTATATCATTTCCTCATCTATTCCGATAGGTAATGTCTTTTTCTTCCCCCTCTTCCTCCTCTTCCTCCTCCTATTTTCCTTCCTTTTTCCTCTTCTCTTCTCTCCTTCCTCCTATTCTTCCTTCTTTTCTCTCCTATCTTCCTCTTCTCTTCTCTCTTTCCTCCTATTCTTCCTCCTTCTTCCTCCTATCTTCCTCTTCTTTCCTTCCTCCTATTCTTCCTTCTTTTCTCTCCTATCTTCCTCTTCTCTTCTCTCTTTCCTCCTATTCTTCCTCCTATTCTCTCCTATCTTCCTCTTCTATCTTCCTCTCCTATCTTTCCTCCTATTTCCTCTTCTCTTCACTCTTCCCTCCTATCTTCCTCCTATTCTTCCTTCTTTTTCCTCCTATTCCCATTCGCAATCCTCTTCATTTTCATTATTTACGATCTTTCTCCTCCCTCCTCCTCCTCCTCCTCCTCCTCCTCCTCCTCCTCCTCCTCCTCCTCCTCCTCTCCTCTCCTCCTCCTCCTCCTTCCTCTCCTCCTCCTCTCTCCTTCCTCCTCCTCCTCTCCTCCTCCTCCTCCTCCTCCTCCTCCCTGAACCTCATCATTCCCTCGCTAACTCTCCTGCCAGACTTAGAAAAGTTTAGTATTATGATCATATTTCTTCGGTGAGCCAGTCTGGTCGTGACGCCTTCTGTAATACTCGGCCGGTGGGAGACGCAGTAATTAATAAATAAATCAACGTAATTACGATGTGATTATCTAAATGACCAGGAGAAGAGTTACCTAAATGAGGAAGATTGATTGATTTAATGCCAAAAAAGGAGAAATGTGGCAGACGTCAGAGGTCAAATGGCACTAATGAAGAAGAAGAAGAGTAATTGCTAGCCTCTCAATGACTAGTTTACAGAAAACCGTCTCTAAATTGATCCCGTATAATTCAAACTTCGGATAATTCGACCTGTTTCAGGCCAGTTCAAATTTTTCAATAACTTTCCATAATTCGAGCAAGTTTGAATTATCCTTAGCCTTACTAGTGGAAGCTAGAGCAATGCCTATCATATTGTTATGTCTTGTAGTAAGTTTTGTCTAATTTGTGATTTTTAAGGAATATCTGGAAGTATCATATCATTGTGAATTGGCTGAAATAGGGACTTCTAATCATTGTAACTGAAAACTGACTTCAGATCCGTGTTCACCATGCCCGAAAACTGCTGGAACTAATTTTTAAGCAAATCTATATTTCAAAAAATATTGCAAATTTTGCAAGGGGTACACCTTGAAAAATGTGCTATTTTTTTGGAAAAATAGATTTGCTTGAAAATTAGTGAAAATTAGTTCCTAGCAGTTGCCGGCATGCTGAACACGAATCTAGAGTCAGTTTTCAGTTACAATGATTAGAAGTCCCTATTTCAGCCAATTTCAGCCTTGATTTTTTTTTTAATAGGAAAATAGGGACTTCTAATCATTTTAAATGAAAACTGACTCCAGATTCGTGTTCAGCATGCCCGATAACTGCTAGGAACTAATTTTCAAGCAAATCTAATTTTCATTTTTTTTTGCAAATTTTGCAATAATTTTTGAAAAATAGATTTGCTTGAAAATTAGTTCCTATCAGTTTTGGGGCATCTTGAACACGAATCTGAAGTAAGTTTTCAGTTATAATGATTAGAAGTCCCTATTTCAACCAGTTCACAATGACATGATACTTCCAGATTATCCTAAAATTCACAAATTAGACAAAACTTACTACAAGACATACAAATATGATAGACATTGCTAGATGAATCATTACTTCAATAATGAGAGAGAGAGAGAGAGAGAGAGAGAGAGAGAGAGAGAGAGAGAGAGAGAGAGAGAGAGAGAGAGAGAGAGAGAGAGAGAGAGAGAGAGAAAGAGAGAGAGAGAATGAGAGGAATATAATTCAATCTGTGTGTGTGTGTAGGGAGGTAAATGCTAACTTAGGAGTATGATAGAAGCATTACAAGGGGAAAAATATGTATCAGTGTATAATTTAATCCTTAAGTAGTAAGAAATTGATGGTTTATGAGTTCTTATGTGTATATGATTAACTGTATTGTTATTATTATTATTATCATGTGGTATTATAAGTGCGTGTACTTATAATTATAGTATAAATACAATGATTTTGGTGAGTACAAGTAATGCAATCTGTGCTGTTTTGGCATATTTGAGTGAGTTCTTATTGTGTGGAGGGCTAGAGGTAACCATCGGATAATTCGAACTTTCAGCTAATTCGACCCAGGTCTCCCCCAATTAGTTCGAATTAGAGAGGGTTTACGGTATTCCATGTATCATACGCGTATATACATAAATAGAAGCACATATATGTATACACACACACACCCACACACCACACACACACACACACACCCACACCCACACCCACACACACACACACACACACTTAGGCTCAAAAGTTCATGATTTACTTCCTGCAATTAGCATGAATCTGTCTCCTCCTTTTACTTGTCCTCCTTTTACTTGTCCTTCTCCTCCTCCTCCTACTCCTCCTCCTCCTCCTCCTCCTCCTACTACTACTACTACTACTACTACTCCTCCTCCCTCCTCCTCCTCCTCCTCTCCTCCTCCTCCCTCCTCCTCCCTCCTCTATCTTATTCTCTATTCTTCTTCCTCTCAGAGTGTCTCTTCAACTATGCCATAACAAGTGTGGAGGTCTTCGACATGTAGCCAAGATAGTAGGAAGGAGGAGGTACGATTGAGGGAGGATGAGGCTTCAGAGGAGGAGTGGCAGGAGGAGAAGCAGCAGGAGAGGGAGGACTGCGAGCAGGAGGAGGAGAGAGGAGGAGGAGGAAGGAGGAAGAGAAAGATAAGAGAGGTCCAGGATATGATTGTGATGATATGAGAAATGAAAGTTTGACGTGACGAGAAATTTAGATGAAGATAATAGGAGTGTATTGTATGGTAGAGAGAGAGAGTAGTAGTAGTGTAGTAGTAGTGTAGAGTAGTGGAAGTAGTAGTAGAGTAGTAAAGCGCAGTATACACCACCACAACTCACCACCATCACCACCATCCCACCACCATCACACGGCACCATCACCACACCCGCACCATCACACCACACACACTACCACCTACACCAGCACACCACGCTACCATCACACACCACCATCACCACGGCCATCCATTACCACACGACCACGACACCACCACTACCACAACCACCACACCGACACACACACCATCACGACACCACGACAGTCACAGCCACCACCACCGTCACACCACCACCATCATCACCACCACACCACCACCACCATCACCACCACCACCACCACGGCCACACCACCACCACCACCACCACCACCACCACATCACCACCACCACCACCACCACCACACCAACACCACCACCACCACACCACCACCACCACACACCACCACCACCACCACCACCACCACCAGCACCACCACCACCACCATCACCACCACCACCATCACACCACCAACCACCACCACCACCACCACCACCCACTCACCACCACCACCACCACCACCACCACCACCACCCATCACCACCACCACCACCACCACCATCACCACCACCACCACCACACGACCACCACCAACACACACCACCACCACCACCACCCCACACACCACCAGCACCACCACCACCACCATCACACCACACCACCACACACTAAAAGCATAAACTCATCAAATCAACAAATGAAATATCCGAGCAGACAATTGACTTATAAACAGCAAAGCCTCCGTCAAGGTAATTAGCAGCGTCAACAAGTGCATTAATCAGTCAAATAAAAGTTATCATTTTTACTGCAACGCACCAGAAAAAAAATAGCCATTGCTTCATCTCAATTAAGTTACTAACCATTATGAAAAGACACTTGTTATTCATAAATTTAGTCGTGTTTTGGCAATGAAATGTCCAAAATGAATAAATGTCACAAGTAATGATAGAAATGCTATCTATAGTGTATTTTTAATTAACGAGTTCTCTGAAAGGTTCACTTAACCTTCAAGGTCCATCTTTCGTAAAATAATGACTCTGTTTACCTGATACAGGTTAATTAGATAAAATAACTGAAATTTAGAATAGGTAGTAGTCTCTACAAGTCATTTATCTATAAATCAGATTGCCTTAGTACTAACATGGTTAATGTACCAAATTACAATGGAAATTACGTTCTGGGTCTCAAGAAGTTAAGATCTCATGCTTAAAGCTATGCCCCTGTTTACCTGATAATATGGTTAACTATGATAAAATACAGCTGAAATTTAGAAGAAGCGTAGTATTCCCTTCTCTTGGCATATATCCATTCTATCTTAAGGTCTCATGCTTAAAATGATGCCTATGTTTACCTGATATTATGGTTAACTATGATAAAAATACAGCTGAAATTTAGAAGAAGCGTAGTATTCCCTTCTCCTGGCATATATCCATTCTAGCTTAAGTCTCATGCTTAGTTATGCCTCTGTTTACCTGATATCATGGTTAACTATGATAAAATACAGCTGAAATTAAGAAGAACTGTAGTATTCCCTTCTCCTGGCATCAAATATCAGTCAGTAAGCAGCAAGGGGGCAGGATAACTAACCATCCAATTCTAACCAAGCAAGTCTATCTTTCTATCTATCTAAGTCAGGTCTATTTATCTAACCAAGTATCTATCTAACCAATAAGTAGTATAAGTATCTATCTAACAAATTCTAACCTAACTAAGTCTATCTTTCAACATCAGCAAAAGAAAATTAGGACATCAAAGAAAGTGGTTCGGCGTTGCCAAAACAAGCGTAAACTATTGTATTATTTCCAGAGAGAGAGAGAGAGAGAGAGAGAGAGGAGAGAGAGAGAGAGAGAGAGAGAGAGAGAGAGAGAGAGAGAGAGAGAGAGAGAGAGAGAGAGAGGTGGATGTCGATACAGGATAGCGTATAATAGCTAAAGAATCTTATTTGTTATACTCTCTCCTCTCTCTCCTCTTCTCTCTCTCTCTCTCTCTCTCTCTCTCTCTCTCTCTCTCTCTCTTTCATTAGGGCATGTAGGCTTTAACAGGATCAGAGAGATGAAGTGAAAGAAACTGTGAAAAGAAGGAAGGAATGAAGGAAGAAGATGATGGAGATGAAGATGAATGGAGAGAGAGAGAGAGAGAGAGGAGAGAGAGAGAGAGAGAGAGAGAGAGAGAGAGAGAGAGAGAGAGAGAGAGAGAGAGAGAGAGAGAGAGAGAGTGTGTGAAGAGAAAGAAAAAAAGGAATGAAATTAAAAGCGAACTAATAAAAAAAATAAAAAAACGAAAGAACACAAGGATTTGGAAAATATAAGGATGAAAAAATCGAAAATAAGGAAGAAAATGAAGGAAGGAGGAAAATAAGAAGTATTGAGGAAGGGAAGGAAAAATAAGGAAGAAATGAAGGAAAAATAAGGAAGAAAATGAAGGAAGGGATAGGAATAAGAAAATGAAGGAAGGAAGAAAGAATAAGGAAGAAAGAAGGAAAAAAGGAAGAAAATGAAGAAGGAAGTGAAATAAGAAGAAAAGAAGAGGGAAGGAAGTAGAAGGAAGGGAAGGAAAAGAAGAAAGAAAAAGGAAGAAAAGGAGTGGAAGGGAAGAAAAAAGGAATAAATTAAAAGGGAAAAAAAATAAGAAAATAAAAAAAAATAGAAAAATGAAGCCAAGGTTTGAAAATATAAGGATGAAAAAATCGAAAATAAGGAAGAAAATGAAGGAAGGAAGGAAAAATAAGGAAGAAATGAAGGAAGGGAAGGAAGTTATGAAGGAAGGGAAGGAAGAAATGAAGGAAAAATAAGGAAGAAAAGGAAGGAAAAATAAGGAAGAAAAGGAAGGAAGGGAAGGAAAATAAGGAAGAAAATGAAGGAAAGGAAGGAAAATAAGGAAGAAAAGGAAGGAAGGGAAGGAAAACAAGGAAAAAATGAAGGAAGGAAGGAAAAATAAGGAAAAAATGAAGGAAGGAAGGGAAAATAAGGAAGTATTTGAAGGAGGGAAAATAAGGAAGTACTTGCAGGAGGGAAAATAAGGAAGTATTTGAAGGAAGGGAAAGAGTAAAAGAAGGAAGGGAAGAAAGTTATGAAGGAAGAGAAGGAAGTTTTGAAGGAAGAAAGCAGCACCCAGCAGTCACTTCCCCCAAAACTTCCTTCACCCCTCGCCGCTCTAAACTTCGCCCATCAGCCGCCTTAAAACGGGACTGCTTCGCACGCGCCCTTCCATATTTCTTATTTTATCTGCCGCGCGAAACAAAGCCGAGAGTTCCTTCGTTAAATTCCTTCTGGCGGAGCGTTTTCACATGGGCACAGGTGGAGAGGAGGAGGAGGAGGAGGAGGAGGAGGAGGAGGAGAGGAGGAGGAGGAGGAGGAGGAGGAGGAGGAGGAGGAGGAGGAGGAGAGAGAGGAGGAGGAGATAAAAATATGAGATTAAAATATGATCTTGTGTGTGTGTGTGATGTGTGAAAAGAGAGAGAGAGAGAGAGAGAGAGAGAGAGAGAGAAAGAGAGAGGGGGGGAGAGAGAGAGAGAGAGAGAGAGAGAGAGAGAGAGAGAGGTGATACAGTAACCCATAGCTACACAAACACATTAAAAACCCTATTCAACACTTTTCTTATACCCCAAAAAAACAATATATTTCTACCTTTAATACCATTCATCACCACAACCATCCTCCTCCTTACCCTATACACCGTAGTAACTCCTCCTCCTCCTCCTCCTCCTCCTCCTCCTCCTCCTCCTCCTCCTCCTCTTCCTCCTCCTCTTCCTCCTCCTCTCCTCTTCCTCCTCCTCCTCCTCCTCCCCCCGCAACACCACTAACCCAGTCACCAAGTATTGATCTTTCCCTGTGTCCTCCTCGCGTGTACCTTACTGACCTACTGCCAACACCATTGATCCAAACCAACCCAAAAACTACACTCAGACTGACCGGACTGCGCTGCCACCACCACCACCACCACCACTGCCACTGTCAACACCACTTCTTCTTCCTCCTCCTCCTCCTCCTCTCCTCATATGTAATCCTCCTCTTCTTCCTCTTCCTCCTCCCTCTTCTTCTTCTTCCTCTTCCTCTTCCTCCTCCTCCTCCTCCTTCTCTTCCTCTTCCTCTTCCTCCTCCCTCTTCTTCTTCCTCTTCCTCTTCCTCTTCTTCTTCCTCCTCCTCTTCCTCCATCTCCTCCTCCTTTTCTTTCTTCCCCTTTCTTTTCCTCTTCCTCTTCTTCATCTTCTTCCTCTCCTCCTCCTCCTCCTCCTCCTCCTCCTCCTCCTCCTCCTCTCCTCCTCCTCCCTCCTCCTCCCTCCTCCTCCTCCCTCCCCTCCTCCTCCTCCTCCTCCTCCTCCTCCTTTCCCCCCTTTTCCTCCTCCCTCCTCTTCTTCCTCCTCCTCCTCCTCTATATATCTAGTTAGTGTAGTGTAGTTAAATCAAACAGCCATGTAAGGACTTAATGGTCTGTTGCTGTTTGTGTTTCCTTTGTATTCCTTTGTATTCCTCTTCGTCTTCCTCTTCCTCTTCCTCTTCTTCTTCCTCCTCCTCCTCCTCCTCCTCCTCCCTTACTCACTAGACACAATTTATTAGTCTGTACTCAGTGTAAAGAGTTTTCTGGTGACATAACTTGATTTTATAGTCACAGTACAATATGGAGTGCCTCTCTCTCTCTCTCTCTCTCTCTCTCTCTCTCTCTCTCTCTCTCTCTCTCTGTTATTATATCTCAGTTATGTTGCATTATTTACCTCCCTCGCCTTGTAATCTGGCTATATCTTGCATTTACTACAATAATTATCTAACTTTACGAGCAGATAAAGGTCTCAGTAATACCAGGTGTAACTGACGTGCAATAACTGGCTATACTCTGTTTTTATTAAGAGGTGAAAAATCCTGCCCCCTTGCTACTTACTGACTGATATTTGATGCCAGGAGAAGGGAATACTACACTTCTTCTAAATTTCAGCTGTATTTTATTATAGTTAACCATAGTATCAGGTAAACAGAGGCATCTTTTTAACCATGAGACCTTGAGATAGAATGGATATATGCCAGGAGAAGAGAATACTACGCTTCTTCTAAATTCTAGTTGTATTTTATTATAGTTAACCATATTATCAGGTAAACAGAGGCATTTTTTTAAGCATGAGACCTTAAGATAGAATGGATATATGCCAGGAGAAGGGAATACTACGCTTCTTCTAAATTTCAGCTGTATTTTATTATAGTTAACCATATTATCAGGTAAACAGAGGCATCATTTTAAGCATGGGACCTTAAGAGAG
>JACEEZ010025118.1:46385-56385 GCA_016584305.1 Chionoecetes opilio
TAGTTGCTATTAATTGTGTTGCGTGAGGAAGTAGCATGAATCTGCGTTGTGTTTTACGTGTATTGTACCTGTATTGTACCTGTATTGTTCCTGTATTGTACCTGTATTGTACCTGTATTGTACCTGTATTGTTCCTGTATTGTACCTGTATTGTATCTGTATTGTTCCTGTATTGTACCTGTATTGTACCTGTATTGTACCTGTATTGTACCTGTATTGTACCTGTATTGTATCTGTATTGTACCTGTATTGTACCTGTATTGTACCTGTACTGTACCTGTATTGTACCTGTATCGTATCTGTATTGTATCTGTATTGTACCTGTATTGTACTTGTATTGTACCTGTATTGTATCTGTATTGTACCTGTATCGTATCTGTATGTACCTGTATTGTACCTGTATTGTACCTGTATTGTTTCCCCGGTGTGGTATAATTAGCCTGCAACACAATTGGGGGTCGATTACCATTCACCAGCGTTCCTAATCATCCTAATCCAACACACTAATCACCTATGAGCCTGAGCTATTACACAGGCGAGCTCTTAATTCAGTACAGAGTCGATCCAGAGTAAAGGATTAAATACACAATCACAATTACCAGGAAATGAACGGCGTAGGTGATGGACTGGGCAATGGGAGGAGGGATTGGGAGGCCGGGAAAGAGCAGAATGGTTGGACAGACAGTGTTTAAAAAGAATGGAATTTTCACGTATTTCTGAAACACATAGGAGTCATTGCTGTTCTATCATTCTATGGAAATTAAATGTACAGCAATCTTATACTTTCTCTCTTATTGCTACTAAAAAAAAGTGATTTGTAAGGCCAGTAAAGAGCGGGAGAGTAGATGGTTGGACAGGCAGTGTTTTGAAATAATGGAATTTTCACGTATTTCTGAAACACATAGGATCCATTGCTGTTCTCTATCATTCTATGGAAATTAAATGTACACCAATCTTATACTTTCTCTCCTATTGCTACTAAAAAAAAGTTATTTGTAAGGCCAGTAAAGAGCGGGAGAGTGGATGGTTGGACAGGCAGTGTTTTGAAAGAATGGAATTTTCACGTATTTCTGAAACACATAGGAGTCATTGCTGTTCTCTATCATTCTATGGAAATTAAATGTACAGCAATCTTATACTTTCTCTCCTATTACTACTAAAAAAAAGTGATTTGTAAGGCCAGTAAAGAGCGGGAGAGTGGATGGTTGGACAGGCAGTGTTTTGAAAGAATGGAATTTTCACGTATTTCTGAAACACATAGGAGTCATTGCTGTTCTCTATCATTCTATGGAAATTAAATGTACAGCAATCTTATACTTTCTCTCCTATTACTACATAAAAAAAGTGATTTGTAAGGCCAGTAAAGAGCGGGAGAGTGGATGGTTGGGACAGGCAGGTGTTTTGAAAGAATGGAATTTTCACGTATTTCTGAAAACACATAGGAGTCATTGCTGTTCTCTATCATTCTATGGAAATTAAATGTACAGCAATCTTATACTTTCTCTCCTATTGCTACTAAAAAAAGTGATTTGTAAGGCCAGTAAAGAGCGGGAAAGAGCAGAATGGATGGACAGACAGTGTTTTGAAAGAATGGAATTTTCACGTATTTCTGAAACACATAGGAGTCATTGCTGTTCTATCATTCTATGGAAATTAAATGTACAGCAATCTTATACTTTCTCTCCTATTGCTACTAAAAAAAGTGATTTGTAAGGCCAGTAAAGAGCGGGAGAGTGGATGGTTGGACAGGCAGTGTTTTGAAAGAATGGAATTTTCACGTATTTCTGAAACACATAGGAGTCATTGCTGTTCTCTATCATTCTATGGAAATTAAATGTACAGCAATCTTATACTTTCTCTCTTATTGCTACTAAAAAAAGTGATTTGTAAGGCCAGTAAAGAGCGGGAAAGAGCAGAATGGATGGACAGACAGTGTTTTGAAAGAATGGAATTTTCACGTATTTCTGAAACACATAGGAGTCATTGCTGTTCTATCATTCTATGGAAATTAAATGTACAGCAATCTTATACTTTCTCTCCTATTGCTACTAAAAAAAGTTATTTGTAAGGCCAGTAAAGAGCGGGAGAGTGGATGGTTGGACAGGCAGTGTTTTGAAAGAATGGAATTTTCACGTATTTCTGAAACTCATACAGAATCCAATGCTGTTCTTTTAAAGGGAAGCGTACATTACTTACTTATTTAATTCTATACTTTATATATTAATGCTAAAAAAACGGGAGATTTGCAAGGCCATTAAAGAGCAGAGAGTGGTTGGACAGGTCGTTTGGAAAGAGTGTAAATTTTCACGTACTTCTAAAACTCATAGGGTCCAATGCTGTTCTTGTGAAGGGAAACGTACATCAATCTTATAGTATCTCTCTTAATGCTAAAAAAAAAAAAGGGATTTGCAAGGCCAGTAAAGAGCGGGAGAGAGGATGGACAGGCAGTGTTTGGAAAGAATGGAATTTTCATGTATTTCTGAAACACATAGGATACAATGCTGTTCTTTGGAAGGGAAACAAACGTACATCAATCTTATAGTTTATATATTAATGCTAAAAAAAAGGGATTTGCAAGGCCGGGAAAGAGCGGGAGAGGGGTTGGACAGGCAGTGTTTTGGAAGGAATGGAATTTTCATGTATTTCTGAAACACATAGGATCCAGTGCTGTACTTTTGAAGGGAAACGTACATCAATCTTATATTATCTCTCTTAATGCTAAAAAAAAGGGATTTGCAGGGCCAGTAAAGAGCGGGAGAGGGGATGGACAGGCAGTGTTTTGGAAAGAATGTAATTTTCATGTATTTCTGAAACTCATACACAATACAATGCTGTTCTTTGGAAGGGAAACGTACATCAATCTTATACTTTATCACTTAATGCTAATAAAAAGGGATTTGCAAGGCCAGTAAAGAGCGGGAGAGTGGATGGCTAGACAGGCAGTGTTTTGGAAAGAGAAAATTTTCACGCATTTCTGAAACTCGTACACGATCCAAGGCTATTATTTTGAAGGGAAACGAACATTAATTTTAGACTTTATCACTTAATGCTAAAAAAAAAAAAGAAGCTGCCCCGAACCAATTTCCTCCGCGTCATCAGCATCAAGGAATGTAACTTTTTGATGACTTTTCCTGAACTTGAGGCATTTATAATTAGACTCGCACTCGAAAAAGTTTATAGTCTCGGGTGAATGGCTGATGGATTCTCAGACGTCTACCTAACCTTTGTCTCGAACCGAATAAATACAAAGACGAAAGTGACAAGTATAGTACAAGGAGTTACAATAAAGAGTATGTATAAGGATAGACACAATAAATATCATGTAAAAACAGGTACATCGGTAGGTATCCAACACTTGTACATCGACAGGGGCAGATAACAAGGTAGTACATGGACAGGTAAATTAACAGGTAAGTTTTGGGTCAGAAGTCAACTGTTGGCTCTCTCTTGGTACTATCCCTGTGTAGGTACTATCCCTTCCTCTTGATTGTGTGGATATTATAAAGTGTAGGTATGTGGGAAATTGGGCAAGTACTAAAAAAATGGCACTTTATTCCTCACTAGTTTCCTTCAACACCCACCTTCACTCTTCCTTTGATTATATGTATACCACTAATTTATTGACCATCAGGAAGGAACGCAGAAACTAAAGCTAACAAGGGTAGAACATTCGACTCCTGACTAAAACTATACATTGATAACCACGTGAAAATAGCTCTGGGTACTTACTTAGCAGCAATCCCTGTTGGCTGAAAACCTAACCTAGCCTAATCTAAACTATTGACCATCAGGAAGAAGTGAGACTGAAGCTAACAAGGGTAAAAGAGGGCTCTTCTGAGGGCTCTTCTGACCAAAACTATACATTGAGAGGCACAAGAAAATAGCTCTGGGTACTTACTTAGCCGCGATCCCTGTCGGCTGGATTCCCTGCACGTAGATCCCCAGCTCGCCTCGCTTCTCCGACCTGAGGCCCACCACACTGAACCCCAGACTGCTGCCCTCTGGCTTGAACAGCTGAAACACACGTAAACACCAACATGAACACTCGCATTCCCCCATAACCTGCTTAGATGAGAAAATGTGTAGTGTATTAGATAGTTAAGAAAGAAGGAACTAGTAGTCTCTGAACGTTATTTTATAGTGATGTGTTGAGTTATTTTCACAATTGATGGTACAGATATTGAAGAACAAACACCTGTTCACTCAATGCCCTCAGGGAATGACCAGAAATATACGAACAGATAGAAAATGAACAGGACATAATGAGGAACAGAAATTAACAGAAGATGTGACAGACAGATGAAGAACAGAAATGAAGAACAGAAATGAAGAACAGAAATGAACAGAAGATGTGACAAACAGAAATGAAGAACAGAAATGAAGAACAGAAATGAACAGAAGATGTGACAAACAGAAATGAAGAACAGAAATGAAGAACAGAAATGAAGAACAGAAATGAAGAACAGAAATGAACAGAAGATGTGACAAACAGAAATGAAGAACAGAAATGAAGAACAGAAATGAAGAACAGAAATGAAGAACAAAAATGAAGAACAGAAATGAAGAACAGAAATGAACAGAAGACCATAATGAGAGACTAATAACAATACCCCTTAACATTTCAAGGGTAAACCACTCTTAGGAACATGTTATAGAGACTTATGACACTATATGAATGACTATGAAACACAAATAGACTGAAAGATGTGATTTTATTATTTTGGTGTGTGTGTGTGTGTGTGTGTGTGTGTGTGTGTGTGTGTGTGTGTGTGTGTGTGTGTGTGTGTGTGTGTGTGTGTTCCAGTCATTAAGTCTACATTGCACCCTGCCCTTCATGTTTGAGTACCGCCCCCCCCCCCTCCTACCCCTCCCGTCTTCCTCCTCCCCCTACCCCCCCCGTCTCCCCCCCCCCTACCCTACCCCCCTGCTCTCCCCCCAGCTCGTCTCCTCCTTGTCTTAATCATCTCCTCACATAAAAAACCCTGAAAAGCCTCCAAGTTTCCTGGATGTCGCCCAGATATTTCCTCTGTGTGGAGAGAGAGAGAGAGAGAGAGAGAGAGAGAGAGAGAGAGAGAGAGAGAGAGAGAGAGAGAGAGAGAGAGAGAGAGAGAGAGAGAGAGAGAGAGAGAGTGTGTGTATACCAGGTTCTTGAATACAAATTGGACAACCTCGTTTTTCACTCAGAACAAAAAGAAAATCGCTCACAAACTCTGAAAATAAGTCGCTACCCGAAGACCCTTTCATCTCGTGCCCCACTATTGTACCTGGACTGTTTTTTTGTGTGATTGGTTCAGGCTTTTAATTCCTTTTGTTTTTCTGGCTTCACAATTAACACTATAAACGGCTTCTTTGTTATTTGTTTAAGGCTTTTCATTGCCTTTTGTTTTTCTGGCTTCACCATTAACACTATAAACGGCTTCTTTGTTACTTGTTTAAGGCTTTTCATTGCCTATTATTATTCTGGCTCACAATTAACACTATACTTTGTTATTTGTTTAAGGCTTTTCATTGCCTATTATTATTCTGGCTCACAATTAACACTATAAACGGCTTCTTTGTTATTTATTTAAGGCTTTTCATTGCCTTTTGTTTTTCTGGCTCACAATTAACACTATAAACGGCTTCTTTGTTATTTGTTTAAGGCTTTTCATTGCCTTTTGTTTTTCTGGCTTCACCATTAACACTATAAACGGCTTCTTTGTTACTTGTTTAAGGCTTTTCATTGCCTATTATTATTCTGGCTCACAATTAACACTATACTTGTTATTTGTTAAGGCTTTCATTGCCTATTATTATTCTGGCTCACAATTAACACTATACTTGTTATTTGTTAAGGCTTTTCATTGCCTATTATTATTCTGGCTCACAATTAACACTATAAACGGCTTCTTTGTTATTTATTTAAGGCTTTTCATTGCCTTTTGTTTTTCTGGCTTCACAATTAACACTATAAACGGCTTCTTTGTTATTTATTTAAGGCTTTTCATTGCCTTTTGTTTTTCTGGCTTCACAATTAACACTATAAACGGCTTCTTTGTTATTTGTTTAAGGCTTTTCATTGCCTTTTGTTTTTCTGGCTTCACAATTAACACTATAAACGGCTTCTTTGTTACTTGTTTAAGGCTTTTCATTGCCTTTTATTATTATGGCTTCACAATTAACACTATAAACGGCTTCTTTGTTATTTGTTTAAGGCTTTTCACTGCCTTTTATTTTTCTGGCTTCACAATTAACACTATAAACGGCTTCTTTGTTATTTGTTTAAGGCTTTTCATTGCCTTTTATTATTATGGCTTCACAATTAACACTATAAACGGCTTCTTTGTTATTTGTTTAAGGCTTTTCACTGCCCTTTATTATTCTGGCTCACAATTAACACTATAAACGGCTTCCTTTATGGTCCTCGATTGGGTAAACAGATGCATTGCGAACTGTAATAAAGATCATTTTACGGCTTCTTTTGTGAATGTGTTGGAGGTTTATTTCTCTTTTTTCCTTATTTCTTCTTTACGTTGGAGCCTTGGAGTTGGTAGGAGTAGGAATGAGTAGGAATGAATAGGTGATAAAGTAGGAATAAAGTAGGAATAAAGTAGGAATAAAGTAGGAATAAGTAGGAATAAGTAGGAATAAAGTAGGAATAAGTAGGTGATAAAGTAGGAATAAAGTAGGAATAAGTAGGTGATAAAGTAGGAATAAAGTAGGAATAAGTAGGAATAAGTAGGTGATAAAGTAGGAATAAAGTAGGAATAAAGTAGGAATAAGTAGGAATAAAGTAGGAATAAAGTAGGAATAAGTAGGAATAAAGTAGGAATAAAGTAGGAATAAAGTAGGAATAAGTAGGAATAAAGTAGGAATAAAGTAGGAATAAGTAGGAATAAAGTAGGTGATAAAGTAGGAATAAAGTAGGAATAAGTAGGTGATAAAGTAGGAATAAAGTAGGAATAAGTAGGAATAAGTAGGAATAAAGTAGGAATAAGTAGGAATAAGTAGGAATAAGTAGGAATAAGTAGGAATAAAGTAGGAATAAGTAGGAATAAGTAGGAATAAGTAGGTGATAAAGTAGGAATAAGTAGGAATAAAGTAGGAATAAGTAGGTGATAAAGTAGGAATAAAGTAGGAATAAAGTAGGAATAAGTAGGAATAAGTAGGTGATAAAGTAGGAATAAAGTAGGAATAAAGTAGGAATAAATAGGAATAAGTAGGAATAAAGTAGGAATAAAGTAGGAATAAAGTAGGAATAAAGTAGGAATAAGTAGGAATAAGTAGGAGTAGGAATAAGAGAGTAAGAATGAGGACAATAAAGGAAGGAAGAATAATAAATTAAGATAACTAACTAAGATAAAGCACAAACACCTCCAGTTAGTTATCTAAGACTCATAGATAACTAACTGAACCTATTTGTGCTTCTAGTTATCATAATTTATCCTTCTTCCTTCCTTTATTGCCCTCCTTCCTCTTCTCTTGATATTCGTCGTGTCTTTCTGGTTCCTATGGCGTGTAGGGTGACCATATTTGCGAGCTATAACTTGTCGTGTAGGGTGACCATATTTGCGAGCTATAACTTGTCGTGTAGGGTGACCATATATGCGAGCTATAACTTGTGGTGTAGGGTGACCATATTTGCGAGCTATAACTTGTCGTGTAGGGTGACCATATATGCGAGCTATAACTAAGATAATTTTCCGGCTTTGTTTGTGCATGTGTTGGAGGTGCATGGAAAGTATGGTGTTACTGTGATGGCTTTTATTGAAGGTTAGATGATACAAGACACGTACAGGAATACACAGTGAATGAAAGGAGTCCTGTATTGATAAAAATGATAATAATGTTAGATGATACAGGACACGTACATGAATACACAGTGAATGTAAGGAGTCCTGTATTGATAATAATGATAATAATGTTATATGATACAGGACACATACATGTATACACAGTGAATGAAAGGAGTCCTGTATTAATGTGAATCCTATGACTTAACATGTGACTTAAAATGTGATCCTGTACTTAAAACAGCAAGGCAGTAATGATAATAATCTGATATACTGATAATAATGACATGTAAGAGAGGTAATAAGATGGATTGATTTAATGCCAAAAAGGGGGAAATGTGCCAGACATCAGAGGTCATATGGCACCAGAGGTAATAAGAACTTATACCACACATATATATAACAATATAACACAAACATCAATACTATGCATTAAAAACCATAAACCATAAAACTCATGAATCAAATGCAAGAAAAAGTTCCCAGCATCACCAAATGACCACAAAACCGTTTCCATTTGGCATTGACTCACAAGGCGTCAAACTGTCTCTGTATGTCCAGCAGATACCCTCGTTATAGACCAATAGCTAGCCTGGTATCTGTCTTCCTATGTATCTCCAAATGACCACAAAAACGTTTCCATTTGGCATTGACTCACAAGGCGTCAAACTGTTCCAGTATGTCCTTGGAAGGGCGACACACACTGCGCCACACGCTGAGGCCGAGGCTCACTAGGTCGTCTTCGTTCAGGGTGGAGGTGGTGGAGGGGGAGGGGGACGAGGGGGAGGGAGCATCGTCCTGTACTGGCTGACGAGGACTGGAGTGCTCCGACCATACAATTGTCTGGGTGTGGCAGGCCGGGCAATAAAGTGCTTGGGTGTTGCAGCCCAGACAAACAGGTGCCAGAGTGTTGCAGGCTGGCCATATAGGTGCTCGGTTGGTGCAGGTTGGGTAAACAGGTGCCCGGATGTTCCAGGTCGGGTAAACAGGTGCCGGGTGTTCCAGGTCGGGTAAACAGGTGCTTGGGTGGTGCAGGATGGGTAAACAGGTGCCTGGGTGGTGCAGGTTGGGTAAACAGGTGCCTGGGTGGTGCAGGATGGGTAAACAGGTGCTTGGGTGTTGCAGGTTGGGTAAACAGGTGCTGGGTGTTGCAGGTCGGGTAAACAGGTGCTTGGGTGGTGCAGGATGGGTAAACAGGTGCCTGGGTGTTGCAGGTCGGGTAAACAGGTGCTTGGGTGGTGCAGGTTGGGTAAACAGGTGCTTGGGTGTTGCAGGTCGGGTAAACAGGTGCTTGGGTGGTGCAGGTTGAGTAAACAGGTGCCTGGGTGGCGCAGGTTGGGTAAACAGGTGCTTGGGTGTTGCAGGTCGGGTAAACAGGTGCCTGGGTGGTGCAGGATGGGTAAACAGGTGCCTGGGTGTTGCAAGTCGGGTAAACAGGTGCTTGGGTGTTGCAAGTCGGGTAAACAGGTGCCTGGGTGGTGCAGGTCGGGTAAACAGGTGCTTGAATGTTGCAGGTTGGGTAAACAGGTGCTTGGGTGGTGCAGGTCGGATAAACAGGTGCCTGGGTGTTGCAGGCTGGCCTAACAGGTGTCTGGGTGACGTTGCAGGTCTGCCACTCGGTCTGGGTGACGTTGCGGGTATGCCACTCGGTCTGGGTGACGCTGCAGGTCTGCCACTTTGTCTGGAAGCCTCTGCCGGGCTGCCACGTAGGAATACAGACGCTGCAATACCACCGCGCCGAGTAAGAAGCAATGCAAGGCCTCCACTTGGCTGCACAATTGCTGCATTGAAGCTCAGGCGTGGAGGATTGGCTGACCACCACCTGCTGCTTCCTCTTCTTCCTCTTGTTGGTGCCTCGTGGGGGACGCGGTACATAGCGACGCCCCAGCCCGTTGATGAAGCGTGCCCCACAGTAGCAGTACTCCATGTTGCACTTCTTCAGCCGCCGCACCGTGAGCCCCGCGGTGATGAGATGCCGCCCGAGACACACCAGCGAGGTGAGGTCTTTGCCCGTATAGTCACTAAACTCCTGCCACAAATCCTTCCTGAAGATCATGTCTTCACGTCGCCCTGTGAACAGCACGTGCATCTCACAAAACTCCATAAACAGGACCTTATTGGCGTACTTTTCGGGGAATTCTCTGAAGCGGTTCACGATATCGGCGTCCTCGAAGCAGGTGTTCTCAAATGGCGCCATGGCTGCAGTGTTATCTCCCGGAGCCTGCGCC
>JACEEZ010025118.1:61385-66385 GCA_016584305.1 Chionoecetes opilio
GTAGTTTTTTTGCCAATCTTCCAAAAACCCCAAAAAATTAACTAGATTTACACGTTTTTCTAGTATGTTTTTTTGCCAATCTTCCTAAAACCCAAAATTAACTAGATTTCCATGTTTTTCTAGTATGTTTTTTTTGCCAATCTTCCTAAAACCCAAAATTAACTAGATTTACAAGTTTTTCTAGTATGTTTTTTTGCCAATCTTCCTAAAACCCAAAATTAACTAGATTTACACGTTTTTCTAGTATGTTTTTTTGCCAATCTTCCTAAAACCCAAAATTAACTAGATTTCAATGTTTTTCTAGTATGTTTTTTTGCCAATCTTCCTAAAACCCAAAATTAACTAGACTTACACATGTTTTTCTAGTATGTTTTTTTGCCAATCTTCCTAAAACCCAGAATTAACTAGATTTACACGTTTTCTAGTATGTTTTTTGCCAATCTTCCAAAAACCCCAAAAAATTAACTAGATTTCCACATGTTTTTCTAGTATGGTTTTTTGCCAATCTTCCTAAAACCCAAAATTAACAAGATTTACACGTTTTTCTAGTATGTTTTTTGCCAATCTTCCTAAAACCCAAAATTAACTAGATTCACACGTTTTTCTAGTATGTTTTTTTGCCAATCTTCCTAAAACCCAAAATTAACAATACTTACACATGTATTTCTAGTATGGTTTTTTTGCCAATCTTCCTAAAACCCAAAATTAACAAGATTTACACGTTTTTAGTATGTTTTTTGCCAATCTTCCTAAAACCCAAAATTAACTAGATTCACACGTTTTTCTAGTATTTTTTTTTGCCAAATCTTCCTAAAACCCAAAATTAACAATACTTACACATGTTTTTCTAGTATGGTTTTTTGCCAATTTCCTAAAACCCAAAATTAACTAGATTTACACGTTTTTCTTGTATGGTTTTTTTTGCCAATCTTCCTAAAACCCAAAATTATCTAGACTTACACATGTTTTTCTAGTATGTTTTTTTTGCCAATCTTCCTAAAACCCAGAATTAACTAGATTTACACGTGTTTTTCTAGTATGGTTTTTTTTGCCAATCTTCCTAAAACCCAAAATTAACTAGATTTACACGTTTTTCTAGTATGGTTTTTTTGCCAATCTTCCTAAAACCCAAAATTAACTAGATTTACACGTTTTTCTAGTATGTTTTTTTGCCAATCTTCTTAAAACCCAAAATTAACAAGACTTACACACGTTTTTCTAGTATGGTTTTTTTGCCAATCTTCCTAAAACCCAAAATTAACAAGACTTACACATGTTTTTCTAGTATGGTTTTTTTGCCAATCTTCCTAAAACCCAAAATTAAACCCTAAATTAACAAGATTTACACGTTTTTCTAGTATGTTTTTTTTGCCAATCTTCCTAAAACCCAAAATTTAAACCCAAAATTAACTAGATTTACACGTTTTTCAAGCTTTTTTGTAAATAACACCAAAAACGACGAGGTTTCTGCAAACAATATATAGAACATTAAAGATTGAGCAGACAAAGACCTTTATTTTAAGCTATAGAAAATGCAATTTGGAATCTAATTAATTGAAAAAATGACACTTCTCTGTTTTTTTGCCAATCTTCCTAAAACCCAAAATGATCTAGACTTATCCATGTTTTTCATTTTTTTTAGGGAATCTTTCTAAAACACAACAATAAAAATCACAAAACAAGGTTAGAAATAGAAGAGAATTTTCGAGTTGTGTTAGGTAATCTTCCTAAAAACATGGGTAAAAAACACAAAATAAAAATAAATTACACATGTTTTTCGACCTTTTTTTAGCGAATCTTAAAACACAGAAGCAATAGTGTAGAAAAGCGGGAAAAACGCAATAAAGGAAGAGAGAGAGAGAGAGAGAGAGAGAAAAGAGAGAGAGAGAGAGAGAGAAAAGAGAGAGAGAGGGGGAGAGAGAGAGAGAGAGAGAAAGAGATTGGGAGAAAGAGAGTGAGAGAGAGAGAGAGAGAGAGAGAAGAGAGAGAGAGAGAGAGAGAGAGAGAGAGGGAGAGAGAGAGAGAGAGGAGATTGGGAGAAGGAGATTGGGAGAAGGAGAGATAGAGAAAGAGATTGGGAGGAAGAGAGGAGAGAGGGGAGAGGGGGAGAAGAGAGAAGAAAAGAGGGGAGAGAGAGGGGAGAGAGAGGAGAGAGAGAGAGAGAGAGAGAGGGGAGTGTTAGAGCCAAGTGACAGATGATCTAGAATCTCTGAGGGCTCGGTAATTACTTCCACCAGTTCGGTTCAAGTTGGAGATTGACGAGAAAAAAAAAGCAAAGTTTCCGATGGTGCGACTGACACAAACTATGATGCCATCCCAACTTTGTGTCGCTGTTGCTCGCTCACCCGGGGGGCTGGAGGAGGAGGAGGAGGAGGAGGAGGAGGAGGAGGAGGAGGAGGAGGAGGAGGAGGAGGAGGAGGAGGAGAAGGAGGAGGATTGGGAGGAGAAGGAGGATTGGGAGAAGGAGGAGGATTGGGAGGAGGATGAGGATTGGGAGGAGAAGGAGGAGGATTGGGAGTAGAAGGAGGAGGATTGGGAGGAGAAAGAGGAGGATTGGGAGGAGGAGGAGGAGGAGGAGGAGGAGGAGGAGGAGGAGGAGGAGGAGGAGGAGGAGGAGGAGGAGGAAGGGACTATGTGAGGAGAAGTATGTGATTCTCATCTCTATATATGCCCATTAGTGTTAATAGGGTACAGAGGTCAGACTAGGGCTTGGCATTGTAGTCATCAGAAAACTGACTCCAGATTCGTGTTCAGCGTGACTCAAACCCGCTATGGACCAATTTGCATGAAAATCTGAGGTGCAAAAATTTCCCCAAAAGTCTGCAAATGTACCCCTTGGAATTGTGATAATTTTGAGATGAATTTTTTTTTTTTTTAAATAACTCAAAAACTATGGGTTTTATGCAAAAAATGTATAGAAAAGTAAAGATTGAGCACGCAAAGACCTTTCTTTTAAGTTATTAGAAATGTAAATTTTGAGTGTAAGTTATCGAAAAAATGACACTATTTTTTCTATAAAAATCTAGATTTCATTCAAGATTTTCAAACAAAACTTATCTCCCACCTCCCAACCCCTTCCCTTCCTAGCCCTTCCCTTCCTGCCTCCCAACACCCTTCCTTCCCTCTGCCTCCCAACACCCGGTACTCTCCTTCTGTCCTCCCAACACCCTTCCTTCCCTCTGCCTCCCAACACCCTTCCTTCCCCTGCCTCCCAACACCCTTCCTTCCCTCTGCCTCCCAACACCCTTCCTTCCCTCTGCCTCCCAACACCCTTCCTTCCCTCTGCCTCCCAAACACCCTTCCTTCCCTCTGCTCCCAACACCCTTCCTTCCCACTGCCTCCCAACACCCTTCCTTCCCTCCTCCCAACACCCTTCCTTCCCTCTGCCTCCCAACACCCTTCCTTCCCACTGTCTCCCAACACCCTTCCTTCCCTCTGCCTCCCAACACCCTTCCTTCCCTCTGCCTCCCAACACCCTTCCTTCCCTCTGCCTCCCAACACCCTTCCTTCCCACTGCCTCCCAACACCCTTCCTTCCCTCTGCCTCCCAACACCCTTCCTTCCCTCTGCCTCCCAACACCCTTCCTTCCCTCTGCCTCCCAACACCCTTCCTTCCCTCTGCCTCCCAACACCCTTCCTTCCCTCTGCCTCCAACACCTTCCTTCCTCTGCCTCCCAACACCCTTCCTTCCCTCTGCCTCCCAACACCCTTCCTTCCCTCTGCCTCCCAACACCCTTCCTTCCCTCTGCCTCCCAACACCCTCCTTCCCTCTGCCTCCCAACACCCTTCCTTCCCTCTGCTCTCCCAACACCCTTCCTTCCCTCTGCCTCCACAACACCCTTCCTTCCCACTGCCTCCCAACACCCTTCCTTCCCTCTGCCTCCCAACACCCTTCCTTCCCTCTGCCTCCCAACACCCTTCCTTCCCTCTGCCTCCCAACACCCTTCCTATCCTCTGCCTCCCAACACCCTTCCTTCCCTCTGCCTCCCAACACCCTTCCTTCCCTCTGCCTCCCAACACCCTTCCTTCCCTCTGCCTCCCAACACCCTTCCTTCCCTCTGCCTACCCAACACCCTTCCTTCCCTCTGCCTCCCAACACCCTTCCTTCCCTCTGCCTCCCAACACCCTTCCTTCCCTCTGCCTCCCAACACCCTTCCTTCCCTCTGCCTCCCAACACCCAAGTACTCTCCTTCTGTCCTCCCAACACCCTTCCTTCCCTCTGCCTCCCAACACCCTTCCTTCCCTCTGCCTCCCAACACCCTTCCTTCCCTCTGCCTCCCAACACCCTTCCTTCCCTCTGCCTCCCAACACCCTTCCTTCCCTCTGCCTCCCAATACCCTTCCTTCCCTCTGCCTCCCAAACACCCTTCCTTCCCTCTGCCTCCCAAACCCCCCTTCTTCCCTCTGCCTCCCAACACCCTCCTTCCTCTTGCCTCCCAACACCCTTCCTTCCCTCTGCCTCCCAACACCCTTCCTTCCCTCTGCCTCCCAACACCCTTCCTTCCCTCTGCCTCCCAACACCCTTCCTTCCCTCTGCTCCAACACCCGGTACTCTCCTTCTGTCCTCCCAACACCCTTCCTTCCCTCTGCCTCCCAACACCCTTCCTTCCCTCTGCCTCCCAACACCCGGTACTTCTCCTTCTGTCCTCCCAAACACCCTTCCTTCCCTCTGCCTCCCAACACCCTTCCTTCCCTCTGCCTCCCAACACCCTTCCTTCCCTCTGCCTCCCAACACCCTTCCTTCCCTCTGCCTCCCAACACCCTTCCTTCCCTCTGCCTCCCAATACCCTTCCTTCCCTCTGCCTCCCAAACACCCTTCCTTCCCTCTGCCTCCCAACACCCTTCCTTCCCTCTGCCTCCCAACACCCTCCTTCCCACTGCCTCCCAGCACCCTTACCTTCCCTCTGCCTCCCAACACCCTTCCTTCCCTCTGCCTCCCAACACCCTTCCTTCCCTCTGCCTCCCAACACCCTTCCTTCCCTCTGCCTCCCAATACCCTTCC
>JACEEZ010025118.1:71385-81385 GCA_016584305.1 Chionoecetes opilio
TCTCTCTCTCTCTCTCTCTCTCTCTCTCTCTCATCAGCTCTTTCACAATTTTTAGTCAGCATTTTCATATCATTATCAAAAATTCCTACTTTTATTGACAACTTTTTATATCTATCTATCTATCTATATCTATCTATATCTATCTATCTATCTATATCTATTTACCTATATCCATCTATATCTATCTATCTATCTATATCTATTTACCTATATCCATCTATATCTATCTATCTACCGTATCTATATCTATCTATCTATATCTATCTATCTATCTATCTATCTATCTATTATCTATTTACCATTTCCTACGTGCTGTTGCCAGTCAAAATGTCGAGAGAGAGATAAGCTCTTTCACAAACCTATTTTTTATTTTACTTAAGCCTTTTAGAAAACCAACGCATAAAAAAGGGCAAAAAAAAGCCTTTTCATAAACTAAACATACATTTTTTCTGATTCCTTTTTTTGCTGCCTTGAACTTTTTTAGCGACTTTTTTTAACATTACTTTTTTAACATGACTTTTTTAACATGACTTTTTTTATCTTTTTCATTTTTCTTTTATTATTTTTTTGCGACTTTTTTAATATGCTATTTTAAATCTTTACATTGGTATTGTATTATTTTTTTGCGCTTTTTTTAATGCCTTTTAATTTTTTTCATTATTATTTTATTACTTATTAGCACTTTTTATATGTCTTTTATTTATTTGTTTTTTTATTACTTTTTTAGCGCCTTTTTTATTACTTTTTTTATCGACTTTTTTCATGCTTTTTTTTCTTTTGTATTATTCATTTTTACTTTTTTAGCTTTTCTGCTATTTTTCTACCTTTTTAGCGACTCTGTTTAATGTTTTTTTTCATCTTTTTGATTATTTTACTACTTTTTATCGACTTTTTTAATGCTTTTTATTTATTTATATTTGATTACTTTTTTAGCGACTTTTTTAACATAGCCTTTTTATTTTTTCATCATTCGTTTAATACTTTTCTAATAGACCTTTTTAGCAACTTTTTAAAGGCCTTTTTTTTCATTGTTATTGTATTACTTTTTAACGCCTTTTTATAGTATGCCTTTTTAGCGACTTTTCTGATCTTTTTTATAATTCAATTTTTTCTATTATTAGCTTTTCTGCCAAGCTCTTAGGTTTTTTTGAATATCCGTTTTCTTTTTTTCATTACTCATTACTTTTTTATCGACTTTTTTAATGTCATTTTTATATCTTTTTCACCATTCTGTTATTATTTTGTTCAGCGTTTCTGCCATGCTTTTAGGCTTAACAGTGAGCTCTTTCCCTTCCGCTTTAAGATTATTATCCATTTTTTTATGTGAGGGTGAAGGTCATAGGCTTAAAGGGTCTATTTAACTTTTTTTTTTATTTGGGTCGAAAGTGCAAGGTTTTTTTTTATTTTGGGGGAAAGTGCAGATTTTTTTATTTGGGTCGAAAGTGCATTTTTTTTTATTTGGGGGGAAAGTGCATTTTTTTTATTTGGGTCGAAAGTGCAGTTTTTTTTATTTGGGTGGGAAATTGATTTTTTTTTATTTGGATCGAAAGTGCATTTTTTTTATTTGGGTGGAAAGTGCATTTTTTTTAAATTTGGGTCGAAAGTGCATTTTTTTTTATTTGGGGGAAAGTGCAGATTTTTTTATTTGGGTCGAAAGTGCAGATCTTTTTATTTGGGGGAAAGTGGTTTTTTTATTTGGGTCGAAAGTGCAGATTTTATTCCCTTTCCACCCGTGTTTTAGTTTTTTTAATCTGATCCGTTTTATTAATTGCATAGGTTTTGTAGTTTTGATAAGCCATAAGATCAACATTTGTACATTTTATAGATATAGGATACTCTCTCTCTCTCTCTCTCTCTCTCTCTCTCTCTCTCTCTCTCTCTCTCTCTCTCTCTCTCCTCCTCTCTCTTCTCTCCTCTCATTCTTTCCATTCCTTTCCATTCTTCTCATGTCACTCACTCTCTCCTCCTCCTCCTCCTTCTCCTCCTCCTCCTCCTCCTCCTTAACATCACAACCTCCTTCTCTCCTCCTTCCTTCTTCCCTATATTCTCCACCTCCTTCTCTTCCTCTTCTCCTTTCTCTCCTTTCCTCCTTTCCTTCCATCCTTTCTCTCCTTCACATCCTCGTCTATGTCACAAGATCTGTCACTAAGGTTACCAACTAAATACTACCTAAAGATACTACTAACTAAACTAACTACTAATAACTAACTACAACTACTAGCAAAATCTTCACTAGGACAGAGTTTTTCCCACCTAAAGCCCTGTCTGTCCTTATCTCTCTCTCGGCATTACCTTAAAACAGCCTACTAAACACAGGCTTAATCTCACCACCACTTCACACTTGCCTTTGTGCTAAGAATCACCACCACTACCTACCACAACCACTACTACTACCACCACTACCACCACCTGCCACTACCACCACTACCACTACCACCACCACTACCACTACCACTACTACTACCACTACCACTATCACTACTACCTCCACCACCACTACCACTACCACCACCTCTACCTCCACTACTACTACCACCACTACCACCACCTCCACCACCACTACTACCTCCACCACCACTACCACTACCACCACCTCTACCTCCACTACTACTACCACCACTACCACCACCTCCACTACCACTACTACCACTACCACCACCACCACCACCACCACTACCACTACCACCACCTGCCACTACCACAACTACCAGTGCCACCAACCACCACCACTACCACTACCTACCACCATTACCACTCCCCTACCACTACCGCTACCTCCACCACCACCACTACCACCACTACCACTACCACTACCACACCTCCACCACCACTACTACCACCACTACCACCACTACCACTACTACCACTACCACTACTACTACTACCACTACTACCACTACTACTACTACTACCACTACTACCACTACCACCACTACTACTACTACCACTACCACCTCTTCTCGTTTTCATTCTCTCTTCTTTTCCCACTTTCCCGCAAAATGTAAAGGATAAACTTATGTATTTATGGTGTAACTGGAATATTTTAGTGTCTGTGTGTGTGTGAGAGAGAGAGAGAGAGAGAGAGAGAGAGAGAGAGAGAGAGAGAGAGAGAGAGAGAGAGAGAGAGAGAGAGAGAGAGAGAGAGAGAGAGAGAGAGAGACAGACAGACAGACAGACAGACAGACAGACAGACAGACAGACAGACAGACAGACACAGACAGAGAGAGACAGACAGACAGGACAGACAGACAGAGAGAGAGAGAGAGGAGAGAGAGAGAAGATAGAGAGAGAGAGAGAGAGAGAGAGAGAGAGAGAGAGAGAGAGAGAGAGAGAGAGAGAGAGAGTTGGATATACGTATGAGATGGTAATGTTTGCGACTGTGTGTGTCTGTGTGTCTGTGTGTCCGTGTGTCCGTGTGTGTGTGTGTGTGTGTGTGTGTGGTGTGTGGTGTGTGTGTGTGTGTGTGTGTGAAGGATGGAAATAGGATGAAGGGACAATATTGGTGTAGGAAAGGCAGGTTCTTTAGAGGCAGGACGGCAGGTCAACAGGCGGCTTGCTCCCAAAGTTCTTCACGCGATAAGAAGAAGATGAAAGAATGAAGCTGTTGAAAGATGGAGGGAAGGGGAAGGGAAAAATTTTAAATTTTTTGACTTTTTTAATGCTTTTTATTTTTATTTATATTTGATTACTTTTTTAGCGACTTTTTTAACATAGCCTTTTTATTTTTTCATCATTCGTTTAATATTTTTTCTAATAGACCTTTTTAGCAACTTTTTAAGGCCTTTTTTTTTCATTGTTATTGTATTACTTTTTAACGCCTTTTTATAGTATGCCTTTTTAGCGATTTTTCTGATCTTTTTTATATTCAATTTTTTATATTATAGCTTTTCTCCCAGCTCTTAGGTTTTTTTGAATAACCCGGGTTTTCTTTTTTTCATTACTCATTACTTTTTTTATCGACTTTTTTAATGTCATTTTTATATCTTTTTCACCATTCTTTTATTATTTTGTTCAGCGTTTCTGCCATGTTTTTTAGGCTTAACAGTGAGCTCTTTCCCCTTCCGCTTTAAGATTATTATCCATTTTTTTTATTTTGAGGGGTGAAGGTCATAGGCTTAAAGGGTCTATTTAATTTTTTTTTTTTATTTGGGTCGAAAGTGCAAGGTTTTTTTTATTTTGGGGGGGAAAGTGCAATTTTTTTATTTGGGTCGAAAGTGCATTTTTTTTATTTGGGGGGAAAGTGCATTTTTTTTTTTTGGGTCGAAAGTGCAGTTTTTTTTATTTGGGGGGGAAATTGATTTTTTTTTTATTTGGATCGAAAGTGCATTTTTTTTTTTTTGGGGTTTGGAAAGTGCATTTTTTTTTAAATTTGGGTCGAAAGTCCCTTTTTTTTATTTGGGGGGAAAAGTGCAGATTTTTTTTTTGGGGCGAAAGTGCAGATCTTTTTATTTGGGGGAAAGGGGTTTTTTTTTTATTTGGGTCGAAATTTGCAGATTTTATTTCCCTTTTCCCAAACCCGTGTTTTATTTTTTTTTAATCTGATCCGTTTTATTAATGCATAGGTTTTGTAGTTTTGATAAGCCATAAGATCAACATTTTTTACATTTTATAGATATAGGATATTTTTCTCTCTCCTCCCCCTCTTTTCCTCTTCCCCTCCTCTCTCTCTCTCTCTCTCTCTCCTCCTCCCCTCTCTCTCTCCCCTCTCTCTCTCTCTCATTTTTTTCCATTCCTTTCCATTCTTCCATGGTCACTCCTCTCCTCCCCCTCCTCCTCCTCTCCTCCTCCTCCTCCCCTCCTTAACATCACAACCTCCTTTCTTCCTCCTTCCTTCTTCCCTATATTTCCACCTCCTTCTCTTCCTCTTTTTCCTTTCTCTCCTTTCCTCCTTTCCTTCCATCCTTTCTCTCCTTCACATCCTCGTCTATTTTCACAAGATCTGTCACTAAGGTTACCAACTAAATATTTACCTAAAGATACTACTAACTAAACTAACTACTAATAACAACTACAACTACTAGAAAAATCTTCACTAGGACAGAGTTTTTCCCACCTAAAGCCCTGTCTGTCCTTTCTCTTTTCTCGGCATTACCTTAAAACAGCCTACTAAACACAGGCTTAAATCTCACCACCACTTCACACTTGCCTTTGTGCTAAGAATCACCACCACTACCTACCACAACGCACTACTACTACCACCCCCTACCACCACCTGCCCACTACCCCCCCACTACCAAATACCCCAACCACTACCACTACCCCTACTACAACTTACCACTATCACTACTACCTCCACCACACTACCACTACCACCAACCTCTACCTCCACTACTACTACCACCACTACCACCACCTCCAAACCCCAACTATACCTCCACCACCACTACCACTACCACCACCACCCTCTTTCCTCCACTACTACTACACACCATACCACCAAACCTCCACTACCACTACTACCACTACCACCCCACCCCCACCACTACCACTACCACCACCTGCCACTACCCAAACTAACCCCTAGTGCCACCAACCCCCACCACTACCACTACCCCTACACCATTACCACCCCCCTCCACTACCGCTACCTCCACCCCCAACCCCCCTACCACCACTACCACTACCACTACCACACCTCCACCACCACTACTACCACCACTACCACCACTACCACTACACCACTACCACTACTCTACTACCACTACTACCACTACTACTATACTACCACTAACTACCACTACCACCCAAATACTACTAACCTACCACTACCACCTCCCTTCTCGTTTCATTCTCTCTTCTTTTCCCACTTTTCCCGCAAAATGTAAAGGATAAAAATTATGTATTTATTGGTGTAAACTTTGGGAAAATTTTAGTGTCTGTTGTGGTGAGAGGGAGAGAGAAGAGAGGGGGGAGAGAGAGAGAGAGAAAAGAGAAGAGAGAGAAGGGAGTGAGAGGAAAAGGAAAGAAGAGAGAGAGAGAGAGAGAGAGAGAGAGAAGAGAGAGAAGAAGACAGACAGACGACAGACAGACAGACAGACCCGAACAGACAGACAGACACAGACAGAGAGAGACAGACAGACAGAAGACAGACAGACGACAGAGAGAGGAAGAGAGAGGAAGAAGAGAGAGAGAAGAGGGGAGAGAGAGAGAGAGAGAGAGAGAAGAGAGAAGAGTTAGAGGGAAAAGGATTGGATATAGTATTTAGATGGTAAGTTTGCGACTGTGTGTGTCTGTGGTGTCTGTGTGTCCGTGTGTCCGTGTGTGTGTGTGTGTGTGTGTGTGTGTGTTGTGTGTGTGTGTGTTGTGTGTGTGTGTGTGTGGAAGGATGGAAATAGGATGAAGGGACAATATTGGTGTAGGAAAGGAGGTTTTTAGAGGCAGGACGGCAGGTCAAAGGCGGGTTGCTCCCAAAAGTTCATTTCACGCGATAAGAAGAAGATTGGAAAGAATGAAGGCTTTTGAAAGATGGGAGGGGAAGGGAAGGGAAAGGAAGGGAGGGAGGAAGGGGGGGTTGAAGATGGGAGGGAAAGGAAGGGAGGGGAAGGTAGGGAGGAAAGGGGAAGGGAGAGAGGGAGGGAAAGGGAGGAAGGGAAGGAGGAAGGGAGAAAGGAGGGAATGAAGGGAAGGGGAGGGGGAAAGGGGGAAGGTTGTTGAGGGTTTGGAAGGGAAGGGAAGGAGAGGAAGGAGGGGGGAAGGGAGGGGAGGGGAGGGGAAGGGAAGGGAAAGGAAAGGGGGAAAAGGGAAGGGAGGGAGGGAAGGGGAAGGGAAGGGAAGGAAGAGGGAAGGAGGGAGGGGGAGAGAAGGGAGGGAAGGTAGGGAGGGAGGGGAGAGAGAGAAAGGGGGAAGTAAGGGGAAGGAAGGGGGGAGAAGGGGAAAGGGAGGGGAGAGGGAAGGGGTGAAGGGAAGGGAAAAAGGGAAAAGGGGAAGGGGGGAAGGGGAAGGGGGGGGGGGAGGGGAAAGGGGGGGGGAGGGGGGGGAAAAAGGGAAGGGGAAAGGGGGGAGGAAAAAAAAGGGAAGGGGGGAAGAAGGGAGGAAAGGGGGGGGGGGAAGGAAGGGGAAGAAGAAGGGAGAGAAGGAAAGGGGGGAGAAAAAATTGAGAAAGGAGAGGGGAAGGAAGGTGAAAAAGAAGGAAAAGGTATGAAGGAGGGAAGGAAGGGGGGATGAAAGGGAAAAGAAATGAAGGAAGGAGGAATAGAGGGGAAAAGGGAAAAAAAGAAAGAAGGAGATGAAAGGAAGTACTATGAGGAAAGGAAGGAAGGAAGGAAAGGGAAAGGGAAGGGGGGAAAAAAGGAAAAAGGAAGGAAAAGGAGGGGATAAAGAGAAAAAAAGCAAAATGTAGTTTTGTAGTAGTAGTAGTAGTAGTAGAAGTAGTGGTTTTGTGTGTAGTGGTAGTAGTATAGTAGTGTATAGTAGTAGGAGTAGAAGTAGTAGTAGTAACATTTCATTTGTTTTTCTCCCTCTCTCCTCTCTCTCTTCTCTCCTCTCCCTTTTCTCTCTTCTCTCTCTCTCCTCTCTCTCTCTCCCTTCTCTCTCTCTCTCTCTCCCCTCTCTCTCTCTCTCTCCACTCTTTTATCAATCATTTCCTTTATTCCCTTTTTTCCCCCCTATTTCTAATTTCTCCTCTTCCCTTCCCTTTCCTCCACTCTTCTTTGTTCTCTCTCTCCCTTCCTCTCCTTCCCTTCCCTCTCCTCTTCCTCCTTCCTTCTCCCCGTTCAATAGTTTCCCTCCTTCCCCTTTCCCCTCTCCTTTTCCCCCCTTTCCCCTTTCCCCCTTCCTCTTCCTTCCTCTCTTTTCGTTTTTATTTAATGTCTTTCCCACATGCCTTCCTCCTCTCCCTTCCCCTCCTCCTCCCTCCCCCCCTCCTCCTCCTTTTAGTCCTCCTCCTCCTCCTCCTCCTCCTCCATTTCAGTCCTTCCCCTCCTATTATTCGTTATATTATTGCTTTTTCCCTTTTACACACCACCCACCCACCCACCCACCCACCCACCCCCACCCACACACCCCACACACACCCACCCCACGCCACCCACACCCACCCCCCACCCCACACCCACACAAAACACACCCCCCACACCACCACCCACACCCACCCACACACACACATATATCAAGCTCATATTTCTTGTCCTTCATCAAAAGATCTCATTATAATTGTTTGTGTTTTATAAATATAGCCTTTGAAGAGTCTTTATAAATAACTTTCCATCATTCTTCAAAACAATATCAGAGGTTTCTTTTTGAAGTCTTAAAACGTAAATGTACCCAAGCGTTTCTTAATCTTTTTAGCTTTTCTATTTAAAATGTTTAGTTCAGGCTGGCTTCATGTTAACCTTCAGCTTCAGGAACGCTGGTTAATTTTAAAAGGCATTATATTATGCATGTATTATATAAGAAGAAAAAAAATGTGCCTAAACCCGCGCCATAAAAAATATATAACACGTAACATTTTCAAACCTTTCTCTTTACCTAAATATTCGTCAAGGAAAGTTAAGCATTAAAACTAGGCACCAATAATATCATTCTAACACAACTTTGACGTTAACACATTAATGGTTTCAATACGTGACAAGAATCTTAATGGAAAACTATAAAAAAAAAAACGTCAATTTTCACACATTTAAATATATGTGAAATAGTTCAAAGCAGATATGTGAAATAGGTCAAAGCAGATATGTGAAATAGGTCAAAGCAGATATGTGAAATAGGTCAGAGCAGATATGTGAAATAGTTCAATGCAGATATGTGAAATAGTTCAAAGCAGATATGTGAAATAGTTCAAAGCAGATATGTGAAATAGTTCAAAGCAGATATGTGAAATAGTCAAGCAGATATGTGAAATAGGTCAAAGCAGATATGTGAAATAGATTATAGCAATGGTGATAAATGAGAAAAAATGACCAAGAAAAACCATACATTATAGCAATTAACAGAAATAAAGAAATGCTATAATATAAAAATATAAAAAAAACCTCGAAATTCCAATACTGATACTGACAAGGAGACAAAAAAATTGATACCAAAAATACGATCCCATAAAATAATATTAAGATCATATATATATAAACAAGAAGCGTTGACATTTACGTTGTGTGTGTGTGTGTGTGTGTGTGTGTGTGTGTGTGTGTGTGTGCGTGTGTGTGTGCGTGTGTGTGTGTGTAAATATTTCGCTCCACTAACAAAATATTTCTAGACTTTCACTATAACAAAAGGTTGACCGTTGATCAGCGCGAACATGACATTATTCTCATAGCACCGCGACAGTATGTGACCTTTTACGAAACGGTCAGTCACTCTCTCTCTCTCTCTCTCTCTCTCTCTCTTTGATCCATCTTTCATTCAAAACACACCATTTTTTTCTCTCTTCAAGTCCTTCCTCCCCCCTCCCCCCCTCCCCCCCCTCCCTCCCTCCCTCCCTCCCTCCTTCCCTCCATCCCTCCCTCCCTCCTTCCCTCTCGTCTTCCCTCCCTTCCTCTGTCCCTCTCTCCCTCCCTCCCGTCCTCCCTTCCTTCCCTCCCTCCCTCTTCTCCCTCTCTTCTCTCCCTCCCTTCCTTCCTCCATCCCTCTCCTCTCTCCTTTCCCTCCCTCCCTCTCTTCCCTCCCTCCCTCCTCCCTCCCTTCCCTCCCTTCCAAATCCACTTCATTTCATTCACATTCCAACCATCCCTTTTCTCCCTTACCGAACCCTTTTCTTCTCTCGATTCACAAATAAGACCTTCCCTTCCCTCCTTCCTCCCCTCCTCGTCCCTCCCTTCCCTACCCTCCCTGCCCCCCTTCCCTTCCCTTCCCTCCCCTTCCCTTCCCTTCCCTCCTCCCCTCTCCCCTCTCCCCTCTCCCATCTCCCTCCTTCCCTTCCCTCCCTTTCCCCTCTCCCCTCTCCCCTCCCCATCTCCCCTCCCTTCCCTTCCCTTCCACACTTTTCTTCATTCACATTTAATACCCTCTTTCCCCTTCCATTCAGACAGACAGACACCCATCTTCTTACCTTACCGTCCATTCACAC
>JACEEZ010025118.1:86385-91385 GCA_016584305.1 Chionoecetes opilio
AAGGAGGGAAGGGAGGGACGGCAAGGGCTCAGGGGGGGGAGGGGTGGGGGGGTAGGGGGGGGGGGGGGGGGGACGGGAGGGGGGAGCCCGGAGGGTCCGGGGGCGACTGGGGGGAGGGATGGGAGGGAGGGACGGGGAAGGAAGGGAATAGGGGAAGAAGAAGGAGGGAAGAGGAGGTGGGAGGGGGGAGGAGGGAGGGGAGGGAAAAGAGGGAAGAAGGAGAGGAAAGAAAAAAGGAAGGGAGGGACGGGAGGGAGGGAGTGGAAGGAAGAAGGAAAGAGGCGAGGGAGGGAGAGGGAGGGGGAGGAGGGAGGGGAAGGAGGGAGGGAGGGAGGGAAGGAAGGGAGGGAGGGAGGGATGGAGGAAGGAGGGAGGGAGGAAGGAAGGGAAAGGAAGGAAGGAAGGAAGAAGGAAGGACGGAAGGAAGGAAGGGAAGGAAGGACAAGAAAGAAAGACAAGAAAAAGAAAGAAAAAGAAGAACGAAAAGAAAGAAAGAAAGAAAGAAGGAAGGAAGGAAGTAAGAAAGAAAGAAAGAAAGAAAGAAAGAAAGAAAGAAGGAAGGAAGGAAGGAAGGAAGGAAGAAAGAAAGAAAGAAAGAAAAAAAAAATAAAGATACATTTGAAAAGAAAGAATAAAATAACGAAAACTGTAAGAAAGAAGAATGCAGAAAATTAAGATCAACAAATTTAGAAATGAAAGCAAAAGAAATAAAAAATTCCCAAAATAATACAAAACCGGGTCAGCAGATGGGAGAGAAAAAAATCGGAGGAAAAGTTTGCCGGAAGAAAGAAATAAAAAGATTGAGGCAGCTTAACTTTTCCAGATACAAAATTACAGCCGCGAGAACTTTCAGACACAACACAGGAAGAAAGAAAAAAGAAAGAAGAAAAAAGAAAGAAAGAAAGAAAGGAAAAAGAAAGGAAGTAAGGAAGAAAGTAAGGAAGAAAGAAAGAAAGAGAGAGAAAGAAAGAAAGAAAGAAAGAAAGAAGAAGAAAATGGGAAAATAAGCAAAAAAAGGAAAATATAAACATTGTAAAAAATGGAAAAAAAGGATAAAATAAAATAAATAAAAAAACCCATCAGAATTCAGGGAAACAAAAAAAAACTCAAATAAAAAATATACTACTACTACTACTACTACTACTACTACTACTACTACTACTACTACTACTACTACTACTACTACTACTATTACTACTATTACTACTACTTCAACAACTATGACTTAGACTACTACTGCTATTACTACTACTTGCTACTACTACTACTACTACACTATACTACTACTACAACTACTACTACTACTACTACTACTTTTACTACTAATACTACTGAATACTATTACTACTACTACACATACTATACTACTACTATTACTATTACTACTACACTACTACTATTACTACTACTAATAACTACTGTCAAACTAATACCACTTGTTACACTCCTACTTACTACTACTACCACTACTACTACTTCAACTACTATACTACTACTCAACAACTTATACTACGACCACTACTACTACTACACACAACAACAACAATACTAATACTTATACTACTACTACTACTTCAAAGATACTCTACTAAACTCTACTACTTCAACTACTAACTACTACCACTACTACTACTATACTACTACAACAACTTCTACAACCACTAATAATAATAATAATAATAATAACAATAATAGCAACACCTGAATTAGCCCAGTATTAAACCAGAGACGAACCCACAACAAGAAATTAATTAGCTTAGTTTCTGCTTGTAGACATAAACGCTGCAAAATCTTCAGGGAGGAGGAGGAGGAGGAGGAGCGAGAAGGAGGAGGGAGGAGGAGGAGGAGGAGGAGGAGGAGGAGAGGGAGCTGAATTGACAGTGGTTTGTAGAGAGGAGGATTCAAGGAGGGGGGAAGGGGGGGAACAAGGGGAGGGGGGCTATGGTATGCAGGAAAGGGGGAGGGGATGGGAAGGAGGGGAATGGGAATGGGAATGGGAATGGGGATGGAATAAAAAGGGGAATGGGAATGGGAGGGAGGTGTTACCTGGGAAGGGGGAGTTATGTTTATGGAGGAAAGGAGGGAAGGGGGCAAATAGGGGTGGCAAATAGGGTGGCAAATGGGTGGGCCCGACGGGGGGCGGTAACTGAGGACAATGCAGGTAATCAGAAAATTTCGTTCGTCATTACCGAAAATTACAACTGGAGTAATTTCCAACGAGAGGCAATTAAAATTACAAAAATGGTGTTATCTCTCTCTCTCTCTCTATATCTCTTACTTCTCTCTCTCTCTCCTCTCTCTCTCTCTCTCTCTCTCTATCTACTCTCTCTCTCTCTCTCTCTCTCCTTTCTCTGTTATAATCTTAAGATTGTTCTTTATATTTTTATCGAATGCAAGATCTGAGGGAAGTCTCTCCTCTCTCTCTCTCTCTCTCTCTCTCTCTCGCTCTCTCTCTCTCCTCTCTCTCTCGCTCTCTCTCTCTAGCTCTCTCTCTCTCTCTCTCTCTAGCCTTCTTTCTCTGTTATAATCTTAAATTTCGTTTGTATATTTTATCGAAGGCAAGATCTGAGGAAGTCTCTCTCTCTCTCTCTCTCTTCTCTCTTGCTCTCTCTCTCCTCTCTCTCGCTCGTCTCTCTCTCTCGCTCAGTCTCTCTCATCTCTCTCTCCTTCTCTGTTATAATCTTAAAATTTCGTAGTTTTTTATATTATTAAGGTAAGATCTGGAGGGTATAGGTCTCTGCTATCTCATATTCACTCTCTATCTCTCTCTACTCTCATCTCTCTCTCTCTCTCTCTCCGTCCTCTTCTCTCTCTCTCTCGTCTCTCTCTCTCCTCCTTCTCTCTCTCTCTCTCTCTCCTTTCTCTGTTATTAATCTAAATTTCGTTTTTTATATATTTTATTGAAGGTAAGATCTGCAGGGATATAGTCTCTCGCTCTCTCTCCTGCGTCTCTCTCTCTCTCTCTCTGTCATTCCTCTTCTCTCTCTCTCTCTCCTCTCTCTCTTCTCTCTCTCTCTTCTCTCTCTCTCTCTAATTATCATACAAATATTTTCGTAACTATTTCTAGTCGTGATAAAAAAACATTAACATACAAATGAATGGTCTACAAAACTCATTCTTATATTCAGATTGCTTCACTTTTCCTCATACAGATCTCTCTTTCTCTCTCGCCTCTCGCGCTTTTTTCTCTCTCTCATCTCTCTGACTCTCTACTCTACTCTGCTCTCTAGCTCCTCTTCATCTCTCTATCATCTCTCTTGTCTCTCCTTCTCTCTCCTCTCTCTCTCTCTTGTTTGATACAAGGAAACAGTAATTATTGAAAACCATTTGATTAAGTCACTTGCAGAGGTACGATAATTAACAAAAATGAAAGGCATTATTCTCTTACCCATAGGCGCTCTCTCTCTCTCTCTCTCTCTCTCTCTCTCTCTCTCTCTCTATCTCTCTCTCTCTCTCTCTCTCTCTCTCTATCTCATCAATGGCTTAGACAATACACAGAGAAAATGTTAGCAGTATTTGTCTATACGCCTATAGCTGTGTGTGTGTGTGTGTGTAGTGTGGTGTGTGGTGTGTGTGGGTGGGTGTGTTGTGTGTTGTGTGTTGGGTGTGTGTGTGTGTGTGGGTGGGTGGGGGTGGGTGGGTGGGTGGGGTGGGTTGGTGGGTGGTGGGTGGGTGGGTGGGTGGGTGGGTGGGTGGGTGGTGGGTGGGTGGGGGGGGGGGGGGTTGGGTGGGTGGGTGTGGGGGGCGTGGGGGGTGGTGTGTCGCGATTTGGGGCTAAAAAGGATTATGTTGGTTTCTCGGGACAATAGTGTGATCCTTTATTATTACTCTCTCTCTCTACTTTCTCTCCTCTCTCTCCTCTCTCTCTCTTCCTCTCTCTTCTCTCTCCTCTCTCTCCCTCTTCTCTCTCCCTTCTCCTGTTATTGGCCATCATCTCTTTCTCTTCGATCACCCATCTCTCTCTCTCTCTTTTCCCCTCTCTCTTCTCTCGCTCTCTCTCTTCTCTCTCTCTCTCGCTCTCTCTATCTCTCTCTCTTCTCTTTCTCTCACCATCAAGTTCTCTTTCAAAACTTGGTCTCGACAAGCTCGCCGGACGTGAAGAGGAGGGAAGAGGAAGAGGAAGAGGAGGAGGAATAGGAGGCAGGAGGAAATAGGAGGAGACAGAAGAGGAAGATGAAGAGGAAGAGGGAGTAAGAGGAAGAGGAGGAGGAAGGGGAAGAAGAGGAAGAGATAAGAGGAGGAGGAGGAGGAGGAGGATTACATAGGATTACATTAGGAGTAAACAGGACACCAGGCAGACCTATTGGTCCGAATATCTCGAAGGGTAATCTGCTGGAACACATACTATAAGATAACTACTGTAAGAAAACAGTTGGAACAGTTACTATGTCCCTAAAGAAGATAGGCCATGGAAGTTCATAGTGCAGAAATGATAGGATATGAAAAAATATATTAAACTACGACTACAACTACAACTTATCACGATACGGGGGGAACGGACGTAGATTACGACGACGAATTCACACTAATCAATACCCATTTACTGACAGTGCGCGCGTCAAAGTGTGTTTTTGAATGTAGTTTATTGTGTTGGTTCGACAAACATTTTGCTGGTACTTTGTTCCATCGGCCAATTTCAACGACTCTAAACATTGAAGATAATTTTACGGAGATGGTGATGCAACGTTGACCGTTTAGTTATTAAAACCAGTATTTCTTTGTTGTCACTTGAGTTGAAAGCTCGAATAGGTTCTCCTTGATTAAGGACATCAAAACCTTTTAGGATCTTAAAGGTTCTATCAGTCCCACGGATTCTACGAATCCTTTAAGGAAAAACATATTAGTTTCCGCCAGTCTCTCTGCATAAGATGAATTTTCTCAGAGATGGAATTTTGTTGGTGTGGCACTCTCTTTGCACTGATTTCCAATTTGGAGCTTGACTATTGTACGAAACAGGCAACACGACCAGGAATGAACGGCATATTCCAAGTGCGCCTAAC
>JACEEZ010025119.1:0-16838 GCA_016584305.1 Chionoecetes opilio
TTTCCGGCACACGAAAACTCTGAAACTTTACCCCGTCTTTCAGTGAAGGGCTCACCGTTTGGCGCTGAAAATGGTGCCGATCAAGGGGGAGCAATTTCGATAAAGCTCTTCGAATCCACGAATAGATCCCCTTAGATCATGAAACAAGGAAAGAAATTTTTTTTCTCATGCAAGGCGGGATCCTCTAGGCAAGAGTCGGGAATTTGGACTCCCCTTAACGCACATGGAGGTGCAAGCGCAAAAGGATTAAGCAGGAATTGCTCGAAAGGGAAAAAAGCGGAAAATCAATGTAGCCCACAAAAATGGCTTTTTGTAGGATCTGTCATATGGGGATAAGGGAGTTCTAGCGCAGTGCCTCTCAGAAGATGATTCATCTGCCCGAATTTAAAGAAAATCTAAACCTAGGAGGCAGAAGAAGGAATTGTCCCAATGGGGGGGGGGCGCCTCGCCCGAGTGAAACTAACTGCCGCAGTGAATGTTCTTTAAAAGGTTCTGTGTCAAACCTGGACAAAAACTAAACTGATGTGTCACTGTCTGGGAACACGAAAAAGCGATCTCAGATGGTTGCACGGAAAAGGAGGGGCAACTAAAAAAAAACATGATTTTCACCGGACAATCCACTTTTTCACTGGGACGGTAAATTGTTTTCCAGAATACAGGCGCAATGAGCTTGTGGTCGTTTTGGGGCAATATGGTCACGGGGGAAAAGAGGGAGCAACTTTTGCGTACCCAAAGATTGGCCGGGGCACTGGAAAGGAGCAAAGCAATCCCTGTTTCATGCACTGGATGAGGGGAAACCCAAAGTTCGGGGGTTTAGGGCTACTTTGAAAAAACAGCACCAACCCCCCGGGGTTAAAGACGGGGCCCTGTCCCCTACTAGCAAAGGGCCCTTGAAAAGTTGTCTGGATTGCTGCCGTCCCCAAAATTTTTGAAGTGATACTTACAAAGTATAGCGAACGTATATAGGGTAAGCAAACGTTTTCCCGAACAACAGGCACCACTGTTTCACAAGCTGTTGCAAAAGTCCTTTCCCATAAAATTTATTGCAGCACTTCCCCCAAAACATCACAGCAGAAAAAAGAACCTTTTTACGTGTTTATCATAAATTTCAACTTGGCTAGGGCGTGCCCTACCCAAACTGAGTGGGGTTTGGGACTTGGTCAGGTGGCTCGCCCAGTGTCCACACCAACCACCTGCTCCTGACCTTTTAAAATTGATCTCGTGAAACTGCAAATGTGGTTGCGAACGGGGTTGCAGTTGCAAAAAGCTGGCATTCAGTTTCCCAGGTATGCGGCTACTGTCGGGGCAGCGGAGCAGCAATTTGAAGGGTGAAATGACGAGGATGGTTGCCGCAAGATAAAAATCAAAATAATCATGGACAAATAAGCTGAAAACAGTGATAAAAAGGACCTTGTTGAACAGGAAGTGAATCTTTAAGTCTAGAGATCCACCCCCCCCGCAAATAAAAAGAAAGAGAAAATATAAGGCAAATGACGTTCATAGCGATTTTGGGGCAACGTAGCCGGGAAAATATTTAATGTTAAATAAAAAATTTTTGTCGATATGTTGTCTTTTTATTTAAAAACTGTTCTAAAAATAAGTACACCTAAGTTCAACACCCAAAAACCCCTTTCTACTGTGTGCACAAGCAAAAATATCCGTATTTGTAGAAATGGGGGTCATCTTGGATTTGATCCCCTGCGGCAAAGCTCCCGGGGGAATTATGGGACTTTTTATGATGATAGGGAATATTTAGGACGGGACCCCCCAATTTTTTATCTCTCCCCCATTTTTTTTCCAAACTTTGTTCAAAAATGTCAATTTTAAATGAAACACACGCCCCGATGACTTTTAATCCCGGCTCGAGCCAAAATCCGAGACCCTAGCTTCGAGACAAAAAAAAAACAAGACCAAGACAAAATCAAACTGGTCTCGAGACCGGCTCGAGACCCAAAAAAAGATTATATAATATACTGTAACCCCCCACGCACCGCACACGCGCACACACAACACAAGAGACCACATAATACTTAATTAAAAAATTTCATATATATATATAAAATATATGGAATACAAAAATATATTAATATATTAAAATTAATATATATATGCGTATATACATAAAATAATTTTAAAATATATTAAAATTTTAATATTAATATTATATATTATAATATTTAATATATATAGGTATATCATAAATAAAATATATATATATATAATTTTATATATAATATATATATTATCGTATATATATATATATATGCGTTTAAAACAAAAATATATTATAATTATATATTATATAATATATATATATATATATAATTCATAATATATGGTTTTAAAAAAAATAAATTTTAATAAATAAAAAATATATAATATATATATCGTAATACATAAATAAATATAAATTTTATATATATATTTAATTATATAATATATATATATATATATATATATAATTTTAATATTTAAAAATTATATTTAAAAATTTTTTAAAAATGATATATAAAAAATATATATAATTTTAATATTATAATATATATATATAGGGTAAACATAAAATATATATATATAATATATATATATTATATATATTAATAATATCGATATACATAAATATTAATTATATATATATATATATATAATTATTAATATTAATATATATCTATATACATATTTTAATTTTTAAAATATTATATATATTTATATATATATATATATATATAAATATATATATAATATTAAAATTATTATATATGCGTAATAAAAATATATATATTTAAAATATTAATATATATTATTATTATTAATTATTATATAATAAAATATTATATACAAATAAAATTTAAAAATTTTAAAATATTATCTTATTTAAAATATATATATATTTATAATATTATATTATATAATAAATATTATTATATATTTATTTTAAAAAATATATACTTAAAACAAATATAATATATATATATATATATATAATATATTTTATTTTAAAAAATATATATATAATATATATATATATATGCGTATATACAAAATATATATATATATATATATATATATTATAAAATTTTAAAAATAAATATTATATATATTATATATATATTAATAAAAAATATTTTTATATATATATAAATATAATATAATCTATATAAAAATAATATATATATATATATATAATATCTAAATAAAAAATATTAAAATATATTATAAAAAATAAATTTATATATTTTAAAAAAATAATAAATAAAATTATTAAATTTTTTTTATTTATATATATTTTATAATATATTTTTTTATATAAAAATAAAAATCTAAATATATAAGAAAGAGGAAAAAAAAAAAAAAAAAAAAAGAAAAAAAAAAAAAAGGAAAAAAAAAAAGAGAGAGAGGAGAGAGAGAAGAAGAGAGAAGAGAGAGGGGGAGAGAGGAGAGAAGAGAGAGAGGGAGAAGAGGGGAGAGAGAGAGATTCCGAAAGCGAGGAGAGAGGAGGAGAGAGAGAGAGAAAGGAGAGAGGGGGGGGCGGAAGGAGAGAGAGGAGAGAGAGAGGGAGATATACAAAACATAAATATTATATAGACTATAAGATATAACGATAGATATATATATATATAATATATATATATATACTATATATATATATATATAATATAATATATATATAAATATATATAATATACTATATATATATATATAAAATATACTATATATAATATTACTCTGTTATATGTATAATATATAATATCTATATAATAAGATATATATATATTATAGATATATATATATATATTGAGTGATGATTGAGGGCATGAGTAATCATTTTTTTCTTTTCAACTATACATGTCAAAAATCTGTTATTGCAGAAAGATATATTTGAAATGCATAACATGGGAGTTATATTTGATATGAGCCCTCAATTTCGTGAGAATAACTTATTTTTTCTTCTCAAGTTTGCCTTGGTACCCCCCCCCCCCAACCTCAGAAGCAATCCAGGGATTGCAAGCGACTTGAAAAATTTTAAAAAGTTTTATATTCAAGTATTACTGTTTTATTCGGTTAAAATCGTTCGCTGAGTACTCGGAGAGTATGTTTTTTTTTCCTTTACTTTATAGTTTTTTATGTTGGAACTAACCAATTATAGAGAGCTAATTTCAGATGAACATTTCTACAACCTGGCGTAATTTCTATAATCCTTCATTTTCTTGAATAGAATATATATCATTGTGTTATATTATTGATGGTAACAAATTTGGCAACAATGCATGATGTCTAACTATCTGAAAAACCAAGGAAATAAGAAACAATGAAACATCACCAGTGTATGATTAAAATTTAGGATGGAGTCAAATAGTGACGGAGTCAAGCAGAAAGTCAGGTTCAATATTTATCTACCTGGATTTTTTTTTTTTTATGATTCTCAATCTCTCAGCCAGTCCGTCGATGTTTCAGCCAGCAGGACGTCACAGCAAGATGAAAACAGCTCGGTCTTACCTGCCCAGAAAATACAATGATTTTCAATAGCTCTGTCCATTTCCATACCATACAATTATTAGCAGTGAATAAATAAGTACAATCATATATATATATATATTATAGATTAATATATATAGTATATATATATATAGATATATATATAGCTATAATTATATATACATAGATAATAGAGTATATAATATAGATATATATATATATAATATATAGTATATATTATATAATATATATATAATATATCTATATATATATATATATATACATATATATATACAGATATGATATATAATTATATATAGATATATATGATAGATATAGTATATAGATCATATACAGATATATTATAATATATAATATATATACAGATATAATATTATATATATATTATACAGATATTATATATAATTTATATATACAGATAATATAGATATATACAGATTATATAGATATAAGATATATATGATATATAATATAATATATATAAATATATAATACAGTATAGATTATATATATTAGATATATATATGATATAGATTATACAGATATATATAGATATATATTCTATAGATTAGAGATAATCATACAGAATATATATATCTATATATAGAAGATATATAGTATATAGATATATATACTATACAGATATATATATATATACATAACATATATATAGTATATATAGAAAATATATATAATATATATATACATATATATATATATATATTATATACTATAATTATATATTTAGTATAATTATTATTATTGGCCACCATCTCAATTTCCGTGGCACTTACAAATATACATTACTTTAACTATTCAAGCCTTACTTCAAAGCCGCTCGACCATTTTGATTTCACTATCACTTTGATGTGTACCTCTGGGCATTGAGAGAAAAATACACTTGTTTTTCAAGAGAGGGCATCAAACAGGCAATCAACCCTACAGGTCATTGATCTGTAAGTTTCTTTGGGTGACCAATGTTATTTAGTAACAAGACAGAAACAAGGTAAACTCTCTCTCTCTCTCTCTGCTCCTCGCCTCTCTCCTCTCGTACCACGTTAAAAGGACGCGTCCACAGTGGCCAAATACCGCGATATCTGCCGGTTTTAATCCCCGGGAGACAAATCCGCAGGAAATAGCGACGGAAAAAAGTAGATCGATCGAGTGGTCTTTATCTGCCGGTTACCGGGAGATTTCGCGCGACCAATGTAAACAAACATCAAAAAGCAAGCACCACCCACTCCCCCACTCACCGATCACACTTGTCACTTCCCCGAATACTCATCATATCATTGAGAAAGATATAAAAGTGTTTGAGCTCAACACAAGGGCGGTCACCACTCCAGGCCTTACGGTGCAGTCTTATATCGGGCAGACCGATATTGGTATGATTTCGGTATTGCCCACTAAACTAACATAATTTATCTTACAATCATCGTGTAGATCTTTTCATCACACCCTTACTTGAATCCCAATTTACTCATGGTAATGGCGACACATTAATAACCGAAAAGGTTTCGTATTATCTACAGCTTGAAACAGATTAAGTTAGGTTATAGCAGATTAGGATAGGTTAGACGTTGGTTTTGATTTAGTAGGCAGATGATATCAAGGGAAACAATAAAAATTGAAAACTATTAATTATATATGACACATACACATACACATACACATACACTACCCATACATATAACATATACATATAACATAATAATATACAGATACATATACATACACATACACCATACATATACATATAAATATACATACAGATGCAGTTACATATATAATATATATATATAATATATAGAGAGATAGATATTCATATGAGATATATATTATTCATATGTTATATATATATATTCATATGTATCATATATATATATAATATATATATATTCATATATATCGATAGATATATATTCATAATATATTTATATATATTATGAATATACTATATATATATATAGATGGCATATATCATATAGATGGAATATATATATAGACATATGATATATATATATACATATGAATTATATAATATACATATGAATATCTATAATCATATATATATATATATATATATTATATATGTATAGCATAGTATGTATATGTATATACATATATAATATATAATATATATATATATAGATAAGGATATTTCATAGTATTATATATTCATATGTATATATATAATCATATGTATATATATATATTCAATATATAATATAAGTCTCATATATATATAATATATATATGAATATATATATTATAATATGCAGATATAAAATATACATATGAATTATCTAATACATAGAAGATATATATACATATGAATATCTAATATAATATATATATATATAATATATATTATAGAGTATTTACATATACATACATATGCATATACAATATAATATATATATTATTATTATATCTAGATATTTAAAAAAAAGGGGGAAAAAATTCATATGTATATATATATTCATATGTATATATTATATATTCATATGTATAATATATATTTCTATTAATATATATATTCATTATATATCTATATATATATATTCATATATATATAATATATATATATGAATATATCTATATATATATATATGAATATATATATATATATGAAATTATATATATATACATATGAATATATATATAGACGATGAATATATATATAAATAGGGATACATATATCTATCTATTATATATATATATAGATTTATATATATATATAAGATATAGATATTCTATTATATATATATTCATATGTATATATATATATTCATATGTAATATATATATTCCATATAGATATATATATTCATATATCTATATATATATATAGATATTCATATATTATATATATCTATATATATTCATATATATATATAATATATATATATATACTCAGACCTATATAGTATAATATATATGATATATATATATATATATATATCTAGTATATATATAATATATAATTATACATATATATATTCTATATATATATATATAATATTGAGTGTAGATAATAGGAATACTGTGTTTCTGTATAAATAACCTAACCTAACTGGTCCCGTCGGCCAATAATTCCCTGTTTGTGTAGGGACGGAGAATATTGGTAGACGAGAGTACAGGTACCGGCAGGCCGGTTACCTGACACACCTGTAAAACAAACATTATTTCGACAAAAACCGAGTGCCAGATTAATTTCAAAGATATCAAAACTATTCACGAATACTAAGTTTCGGAAATCAGTGAATAGGCATTACCGAAATTTATGATTTGTTTATGGCCTGTCTATTTTTTCGCCAAAAACAAATCGCGTTGAGAACTTAAATCGCCGCAGACGGACCGCTTTCTTCGGTTTTCCGATTCTGGGCCAGCTGGTGAACGGGCCATAAACTCAGTGAATTTAGCTTGCTATACACAAATGTTGGCAAAATTGGGATTACAGACGGCTATTGGCTTCTGCTCTTCATTAAAGGGTGTGCACGAGGCGTGACAGCAAAATTTGGAGGTGGCCAAGCCTGACTCAGACTCCTTCACTCACAAAAACTTGATCGCTTTGTGGACTGAGCGGGGACAGATGGGAGCATTGCGAAGAGAAGAGCGAGAGCGAGGGAGCGAGAGCGGAGAGCGAGCGAGAGGCGAGAGCGAGAGCAGAGCTGAGAGCGAGCACGAGAGCTGAGCGAGAGCGGCAGAGCGCAGAGCGAGCGAGAGCGAGCGAGAGCGAGAGCGAGAGCGAGCGAGAGCGAGGAGCGGGAGCGAGTAGCGGAGCGAGCGGAGCGAAGCGAGAGCGAGAGCGAGAGGAGAGCGAGAGCGAGCGAGAGCGAGAGCGAAGAGCGAGCGAGAACGAGAGAGAGAGAAGACGAGGAGAGAGAGAGAGAGAGAGGAGGAGAGAGAGGAAGAGCGAGACAGAGAGAGAGAGAGATAGAGAGTGAGAGAGAAGAGACGACGAGAGTGAGAGAGACCGAGGAGAGAGAGAGAGAGAGGGAGAGAGAGAGAGAGATGAGAGAGTGAGGAGAGGAGAGAGAGAGAGGAGGGAGAGACGAGAGCGGATGAGAGAGACGAGAGAGGAGAGAGAGATGAGAATGAATATAATGATCTCGTAATATAAATTTAGAACAATTTTATTCAAGTATATCCCGAAACCTCTCTCTATAATTTGTTCTTGGATTAAACTAACTGATTTAATGAGACGAAGACAGTATTCGTCACTTTAATTTACCCTTCTGCATTATGGAGGTATACACAACACCTCCACTAAGGACGACAGGGAATAAGGCAGGATATGCAAATTATCTTGCGTGAATGTATACTTCGGAATTGATATATATTTGACGGTTAACCTTAGATGTTATCAAGACTTCGTAAACTAGATAAAAAAGCCAACACATAGCTTGATTTCAAAGGAAGCAACACAGTAGAGAGGTCATATATTATGGCAAATATTGATATACGTGACAGTGAAAAGGTTGTATGAGATTAGGATTTTTTTGTGTGAAAACACTAACAATTGTTGCAGCAGGCTATTTATTTTCGCTACGGTTATTATTGGTTATATAGGAGACAACTGAATATGAATTCGATTTATGTAAATATCAGCATTTAGGGCAATACCCATTATATTATACCTCAATGATATCATAAGTAGGAATATAAACAGAGACAATAGGTTTTTTTCTATGTATGGATTAAATTTGGTTACATCGTCCACTGTGATAACCCAAATCACAATAAAAATTATTTCTGCGAGGTGAACAAAATACGTGCATCTGACCTCTGACGTAGTTTTTTGTGGTTTCCCCGAAGTCGCCTTTTAATTACCCCAATTAGTAGGTATAAGATATATTAACTGAGAAATTGACACGATATCAATAACATCATATTCAAAATTACAAAACAAAAAAAACATGAGACATAAAGAAAGGAGAAGTTCAAATTAATTTTTCTTGTGAGACTACAAGAACTTTTTTTTTTTTTACGTGTAGTTAAGCGCCTGATACCCTATATCTTATTTGCTTAGGCTTGAATCTTCTTCCTTGGGGGACTCAGGTGTTGGCCCTACACAATCTGGATTTAATTCTGTGATGGGCCCTCGTCGTGGTGGGTTCAGGAACTAAGATTTTTATAAAGACACAGGTGATGGGATTTTCTGTAGGATGGCTCATGCTTACCCCGGTACCCTCCGCCCCGTACTTGTAGTCCGCAGTCGAAGGGGAGGGAATAACTAGCATGTGGGTATCTACGGGCTATTCGACGATGGGAAGAAGAAACAGTGCCCCTGGGCAGGACTTGAACTTGGGATATATGTGCTCACCAATACCAAGTGTCTTGGCCCTCCTGCCATCGCGTTTATAAGAGGTCGAAAAAATTGCCAAGGCATTCTTCGAACTCTGGGACATCGAGTCACCATACCGAGACATTAAACCATCGGCCGCCCACTCCACCAAATAAGTTGATAGCTATGCTTCCTCTCCTTTCATTACAACATAATGTGACGACTGTTCCCTATTATTGGTTTTTTTCTTTTCCTTCTTTTGACATAACAAAGGAATGGCCAAGGGCCCCCCCAAAAAACAAGGGTCGTTACAAAAAGCCCGCTGTTTTGCCTATCCCTATAAAGAAGACAGTAAGACAATAAATAAAATGGGGGATGGGCCAACTTAGTTCGGGAGGTGTCTGTACTCCTCTCTTGAACATTATTTAAGTCGTAGGAAGGGAAAAATAGAGAAACAGTTAGAGAGTTCCAAGAGTTAGTTTACCAGTGAAAGGATGAAAAGAGTAAATATTATGATTAAACTCTGCATCTAGGAAGATGGAACAGAATAGGGATGAGAATGAGTCGAAAGTTTGTGCAGCGATGGCCGCGGGAGGGGGGTAGGCAACAGGCATGTGGTTCGTTTACGGTACAGTACGGAAAATACGGTACGTTACGGTAATTTAAAGGCTAAAAGTACGGTTCGGATATTTACGGTCGAATATGTCTTCAAGTCGGTTACGGTACGAAAAGTTCTATTTTTATTTCCGTACCTTATATCGAACCATTTTGTACCCAGCAGTTATGGATGTAGGATACCCATCCATATGTCTATCTATTTTCATGTAGCCTATATCTATCTATAAAAATCACTTGACTTCACCCCAGCCAGGACCAGGGGCAGGATCAAGGAGCGAGGAGTTGTTACAATCATAGACCACCGTTGTGAACTCCTTACCATGGAGGAATTTGCCATCCAGTACCTGGGGTGTTGACCCGGGGTCCTGGGAACTCCTGGGGGATAAGATGTAACAGTCAACAGGCCATGTGTCTAGTCCTATTTACATAATTAATATTACGGTATATATATATATATTATAAATATATATATATATATAATATATATTATATATATAGATAATTATATATACTATATACATATATAATATAATATAATATATATATATATATATATATATACTATTATATATTTTTATTTTAAAATTATATTATAATAATATATTTATAGATAATTATATATATATATATATATAATATATATAATCCACCTCACTTCAACCTCGTTCATGGCACTGATGATGGAAAGAGTGAGTTAGTGAGGGCATGGGTGGATTCGTGAATAAGTGAGGGAGGTGACGGGGTGTGGGTGGAGTTAAGGAGTGAGTGAGGGAAGGATCGTGGGTTCAAGGGGTGTGAATAAATGAGTGAGGCGTGGAGTGGGTTAATGAGGTAAGGCCTGTTCCCACTAGCCGCTCTACGGCCGCCGGTTGCCGTACCACCGCCCAACGATGACGTCACATCAATCAACCGCTCGAGTGGTAGTTGTGGTACTTACACAGTTGCACCTCCGCTCGAGCGGACACCACCAAGCGGGAGAGATGGCTTGATTTAAACTTTGTCAGCAGCAGTACAGCGCGTTACGGCGGTGCGGTCGATTTTTTTTGTGACGCAGTTGTGACGTCATTGTGGTTCATTGTTGTTTGTACGGCGGACGTTACAAGGGGTAGTGGGAAACCCGGCTTACAGCGAGTTGACGGCGTTTGTGAAGGGGCGGGTAGGTGAAGAGTGAGCTGAGATTTGACCCCATTAATTAGAGCACTACCGTTGACTTCATTAGCTAGGTAGGAATTCGCCCAGCGGCCTGGGTGGTGGACGTGGTGGCACGGGGATATCCTCAGCCTCATATGGTCAAAGAGATAAAACTAAGGGTGGCGTGGGATTGAAGGAAAGATATTGTTGATGCCATCATGCTTTTACGATGCAAATACATAAAATAAATGCATCCTAATTAGGTATATATATAAGTTAATGATTTGTAAGTCTCAGTATAGGAGGTAACATCGACAATGTATTTAGTATATAGAGATCACTGGGTAGAAGTTACTATGTTTGTGTGTATACCGTAAAAAGTATGTGTATATTAATCAACAATGGAAAGTTGATTAGTAATTTTGTCAATTATTGATTTGTTATGAAAGTAAATGTTTTCGATACGAAAATAGTTTCGAGAATTACGGTACGGAAATGAATTACTACTACGGTACGATACAAATATTCAGTGTACGGAACGGAATGACGGTACGTAATTTTACTGAAGTACGAATTACGAAAAATTTAACGTACCGTACCGTACTACATGCCCTAGGTACTAGGCATGCAGTAGCAAGTTCTAGAACAACAGTGAGTATGAAAATTAACGGTAGAAGATCTAGAAGATAGCAAGAGAAAGCAAATAATTGCGGCCGGTGATTTAAAAGATATTAAAGACAGTGAGGACAGAAGAGGGGAGTTGATGAGACGGAAAGTTTTGACTCAACCCGGTCTAGGAGAGCTCTGTGTACCGTGGATCCTCCCAAATATGTGAGGAGACATACTCCATAATGGGCGGATAAGGGCACCTGTACAGAGCAAGCAAGGGAGGGGGGGGGGAGAAAAAAATGACCCAGATGCCCACAGACACCTAATTCTAAGTTTTTTTAGCAAGAGATGAGCTTAGATGTGCGATTCCCAGTTCAGATTTTGTAAAAGAACACTCCAAGAATGTTCATGTAGTAGAAGGAGATAAGGTCAGTGTTCATTGAATATGAGGGGATAGTTATCGGTAGCTTGCGAGTAAATAGGTGAAAAAATTGGGATTGAGCCATGAACCCCCAAAACAAAGAGTTTGCTTTCGCCCCTATCAGAAATTAGAGAACGACCCAGAAGTAAGGCGCTCGGTGGCATCTCTCCGTGAATCACTTAGTTCCTGTGGTTGGAACGTCTAAATAAAACACATACATAAATACAAAAAATACATATCATTACATAAAAAACAAAAAATACATAAACCACATACACATACATATAATATACATATACATCATATGCTATACATAATAATTATATATTAAATTATATAAATAGATATTCATATGTATATATATATTCATATGTATATATATATTCTATTATATAATTATTCATATATATATATATTCATATAATATAATATAATATATATTCATTTTTATATATAATATATATATAATATTCATAATATATATATATATATATATTATAATTCTATATATTATATATATATATATTTTAAAAAATTATTATTATATTATATATTATATATATATATATATATATATTATATATATTTATATATATATTTGAGTTGTAGATAATGGAATACCTGTTTTCTGTATAAATAACCTAACCTAACTGTTCCCGTGGGCCATAATTTCCCGTTTTGTCGGGACGAAACTTTGGGTAAAGGGGAAAATCCAGGTCCGGCAGGCGGTATGAAAAACACCTTAAAACAAACATTGATTTCCCACAAAAACGGTGCCGATTTTTTCAAAACAATCAAAATTTTCACAAATTTCTGTTTTCGAAATCAGGGGAAAGGCAAAAAACCGAAATTTTACTGATTTTTTTATGGCCGCCTTTTTTTTTCCCCCCCAAAAAAATGGCGGGTGAGAATTAAGGGCCCAGCGACCCCCCTTTTCCTTCCTTTTTCCCGGTTTTTGGCCAAGGTGAAGGGCCATAAAAAGGAAGCGAACAACAAAGGCAAAAGGGAACAACGGCGGGCCCCCAAAGGGTGGACGAGCGGGAAACGCAAAAAAAGAGAGGGCAGCCGACCAGACCCCCAACAAAACGATTCGGGAGGGGAAAGCGGGACAGAGGGGGGAAAGAAGAGAGGAGAGGAGAGGAGAGGGGAGGAGGAGAGGAAGGAAGGAGCGGGGAGGAGGAGAGGGGAGAGGAGGGGGAGGGAGGGGAGGGGGGGAGGAGCGAGGGGAGAGGGGGAGGAGAGGGGGGGGAGGAAGGAGGAGAGGAGAGGGAAGGAAAAGGAGGGGGAAAAGGGGAAGGAAGCGAGAGGGAGGGAAAAGAGAAGGAGAGAGAGAGAGGAAAAAAAAAAGGAAAAGGGGAAAAAAGAGAGGAGAAAAGGGGGAAAAAAAGAGAGAAGGAGAGAGAGGGGAGAGGAAGAGAAGAGAGAGGAGAGAAAGAGAGAGAGAGGAGAGAGAGGAGGGGAGGAGAGAAAAAAAAAGGAAAAAAAATTTTTTTAATATAATAAAAAATTTTTTTATTTTTAATCCCGAACCTCTCTCTCTAATTTGTCTTGGAAAAAACTAACTGCTTTTAATGAGACAAAGACAGTTTTCCATTTAAAAATTTCCCCTTCTGCTTCTGGGAGGTAAAACAAACACCCTCCACTAAACGACAGATAAGGGAGGATATCAAATTATCTTGCGTGAATTTTAAATTCGAATTGCTATATATTTGACGGTTCCTTTAGATGTATAAAGACTTCGAAACTAGATAAAAAAGCCAAAATAGCTTGATTCAAAGGAAGCAAACATAGAGAGGTTCATCATATTTGGCAATATTGATTACGGACGTGAAAAGGTTGTATAAAATTATATTTTTTTTGTGTAAACACTAACAATTGTTGCAGCAGTTTTTTTATTTTTCGCCGGTTATTTATTTGGGTTTTTTACGGAGACAATAATTGAATTCGTTATGTAAATATCAGATTTACAAAACCCATTATATTTTACCTTCAATGATATCAAAGTAGAAATATAACAGAGACAATAGGTTTTTTCTATTTAGGGAAATTTAAAATTATTTGGTTACATCGCCACTTGATAACCAAATCCCAATACAAAATTTTTCTAGCGAGGTGAACAAATACTTGCATCTGACCTCTGCCCGTAGTTTTTTGTGGTTTCCCGAAGTCTCCTTTTAATTTACCCAATTAGTATGTAATTAGATATATTAACTGAGAAATTGACACATATCTATATACATCATATTCAAATTACAAACAAAAAAACATGAGACATAAAGTAAAGGAGAAGTTCAAATTATTTTCTATGTGAGACTACAAAAAACTTTTTTTTTTTTTTTTTTTGGGTTGTAGCTTATAGCGCCTGTACCCTATTATCTTATTTGCTTAGGCTTGAATCTTCTTTCCTTGGGGGCTCGGGTGGTTGGCCCTACACAATCTGGATTCTCATTCTGTGATGTGGCCCCTCGCCGTGGTGGTTCAGACTAGATTTTTATAAAGACACATGGTGAGGGTTTTCTGTGATGGCTCATGCCTACCCCCTGGTACCCTCCGCCGTACTTGTAGTCGCAGTCGAAGGTGAGGTTGATAAACTTAGCATGTGGGTATCTCTGGCTATTCGACGATGGAAGAAACAGTTGCCCCTGGCAGGACTTGAACTTGGGATTTTATGTGCTCACCACTACCAAGTTCTTGCCCTCCTGCCATCGCGTTAAAAAATGGTCAAAAAAATTGCCCAAGGCATTATTCGAACTCGGGACATCGAGCTCACCATACCTAGACATTAACCCACTCGGCCGCCACCTCCACCAAATAGTTTTGATAGATATGCTCCTCTCCTTTCATTAAAAACATAATGTGAACGACTGTTCCCTATGTAGTTGGGTTTTTTTCTTTTTCTTCTTTTTACATAACAAAGGAATGGCCAAGGGCCCCAAAAAAAAGGGTAACAAAAAGCCCGCTTTGTTGCCTATCCCTATAAGAAGACAGTAAGACAATAAATAAATGGGGGATGGGCCAAATTAGTTCGGGAGGTGTCTTTGTCACTCCTCTCTTGAAAAAAATTTAAGTCGTAGGAAGGTAGAAAAATAGAAACAGTTAGAGAGTTCCAGAGTTTTTCCAGTGAAATGGATGAAAGAGTAAATATACTGATTAACTCTTGCTTAGGAAGATGGACAGAATGGGATGAGAATGAGTCGAAAGTCTTGTGCAGCCCAGGCCGCGGGAGGGGGGTAGGCAAAAGGGCATGTGGTTCGTTACGGTACGGTACGAAATTAAAGGTACGGGACGGTAATTTAAAAGGCTAAAAGTTAGGTTCGATATTACGGTTCGATATATTTCTTCAAGTTTCGGTACGGTACGAAAGTTCTATTTTTATTTCCGTACTTATATCGAACCATTTTCGTACCCCAGCAGTATGGATGGTAGGCTACCATCCATACTGTCTATCTATTTTCATGTAGCCTATATCTATCTATAAAAATCACTTGACTTCACCCCAGCTCAGGGACCCAGGGGCAGGGACTCAAGGAGCGAGAGTTGATACTAATCTTAGCACCACCGTGTGGGCCTCATTACCATGGAGGAAATTTTTTCCATCCAGTACCTGGGTGTTGACCCGGGGTCCTGGGACTCCCGGGGATAATGATTAACAGTTTTAACAAAGGGCCCTGTGTCTAGTTCCTATTTACCTTAATTAAAAATACTGTATATATATATATATATAATATATATATATATATATAAAATTTTATATATATAATTATATATAATATATATTATAATATAAAATATATAATATATATATATATATATAATAAAATATATATTTTATATATATATATATATATATATATATATATATATATATTTATATATATATATATATTATATATATATATATATAAATCACCTCACTTCAACCTCGTTCATGGTCACTGATGATGGAAGAGTGAGTGAGTGAGGGCATGGGTGGATTCGTGACATAAGTGAGTGAGTGAGGGGGTGTGGGTGGGTTAAGGATGAGTGAGGGAAGGGGGTGGGTTGAAGGGGTGTTGAATAAATGAGTGAGGGCGTGGATGGGTTAATGAGTAAAGGGCCGGTTCCCACTAGCCCGCTTCTACGGCCGCCGTTGCCGTACACCGCCCAACAATGACGTCACCATCATCACCGCTCGAGGGTTTTATTTGTGGTAACCTGGTACACAGTTTGCACCTCCGCTGAGCGGACACCACCAAAACGGGAGAGATGGCTTATTTTAACTTTGTTAAAAATG
>JACEEZ010025120.1:2500-20000 GCA_016584305.1 Chionoecetes opilio
TGGTGACATGGTGCGGTGAGGGAGGAATAAAGTGGTGATATTCTATTCCATGCATGATTTTTTTATTAGGAATTAGTGTGTGTGTGTGCGTGTGCGTGTGCGTGTGCGTGTGCGTGTGCGTGTGCGTGTGCGTGTGCGTGTGTGTGTGTGTAAATCATGAAAAAAACTATGTACATTATAATATTTTTGTCAGTACCTTTCAACGTCGATCCTGCAAACACAATTGGAGGTTTTCTTCCTGCTTATTCTTGTGTTTTTCTGTAGTAACTTATCGCCAGAAACGCACGTGCCAGTAAGTAAATCAGTTTATAAAGCAATGATTAGAAATAAAAGCCTCGATGGTACAAAATTGCCTTCCTGCAATCAGCCAGAGTTCGAGAGCAGGTGACACGTGGAAACACAAATAGTCATTCTAAACAAATTGGAAAACTTGTAATAGCGACTTGCCTTCCACTCACTCCTACTTCACATTGCTTTATTTAATTTTTTTTATTTTTATTAGATTTTTATTTAATTTTTTTTTATTTCTCCCACCTACTTCACTCTGCTTTATTTTTTCTCCCACCTATTCACTTCGATTTTTTTTCTTTCTCCCACCTACTTCACTTTGCTTTATTTTTTCACCTTGGATACTTGAATAGGCATCTGTCAGGTAAAGTGAGGTGAGCAGGAAGGATGCTGATTAATAATTCTTACTTTTACAGTTTTCAGCATTATCTTAGTTAGCTCAGATAGAAAAAAAATGGAAAATACAATACTGTGTCAAAAAGCTCCACCAAAAGCACTACCAAACAAAAAGCTTAGATAGATTAATGCAAAATAAACTGTCAATAAGATGAATGTGAATAACCTTACATCTGCGTGTGTTGCGAGCTCATTCATAACAACATAATTTCTCGTTCACTTTCATCCTTACCAAAACTTGAAGCGAGAGAGAGAAGAGAGAGAGAGGAGAGAGAGAGAGTGAGAGAGAGAGAGAGAGAGAGAGAGAGAGAGAGAGAGAGAGAGAGAGAGAGAGAGAGAGAGAGAGAGAGAGAGAGAGAGAGAGAGAGAGAGAGAGAGAGGAGAGAGAGAGAGAGAGAGAAGAGGGAGAGAGAGAGAGGAGACGAGAGAGAGAGAGAGAGAGAGAGAGACGAGAGAGAGAGGAGGGGGGAGAGGAGAGAGATGAGGAGAGAGAGAGAGAGATAGAGAGAGAGGAGAGAGACGAGAGAGAGAGAGAGGAGAGAGATGAGAGAGAGAGAGAGAGAGAGAGAGAGGAGGAGAGAGAGAGATGGAGAGAAGAGGAGAAGAGGAAGGAGAGAGAGAGAGAGAGAGAAGAGGAGAGAGAGAGAGAGAGGGGAAGAGAGGAGAGGAGAGAGAGAGAAGAGAGAGAGGAGGAGGAGGAGTGAGGATGAGTGGGGTGGGATGAGGGTGAGTGAGTGAGGAGTGATTGAGGGGAGTAAATTGGTGATGAGTGGGGGTGGTGAGGAGTGGTGAGTGAGTGAGTGGGGGAGTGAGGAGGAGGGGAGGAGGAGGGAGGAGAGAGAGAGAGAAGAGAGAGAGAGAGAGAGAGAGAGAGGAAGAGGAGGAGAGAGAGAGAGGAAAAGAGAGAGAGAGAGAGAGAAGAGAGAAAGAGAGAGAGAGAGGAGAGAGAGAGAGAAAAGAGAGAGGAGAGAGGAAGAGGGGAGAGAGAAAAAGGGGAAAAGGAAAGAGAAGAAGAGAGAAGAGAGAGAGAGAGAGAGAAGAGAAAGAGAAAAGGGAGGAGAGAGGGGAGAGAGAGGAAAAAGATATAAATACTTTGATCCTATCTAACACTTTGCAAGTACCAAACTACAAGTTTTTGACTATAAAAAACCCCACCACCCAGGCAATTTGGGGCTCGAAGCGCTGCCCCGAATGCAGGGATTCAAAACGCGTGCCCAGACTCTACCAAACCCCCGCCGGCCACCCTGGCGAGAGAGAGAAGAGAGAGAAGGAGAGAGAGGAGAGAGAGGAGAGAGAGGGGGAGGAGAGAGAGAGGAGAAGAGGAAGGAGAGAGAGGAGAGAAAGAGAGAGAGAGAGAGAGGGGAAGAGGAGAGAGAGAGAGAGAGAGAAGAGGGAGAGAGAGAGGAGAGAGAGAGAGAGAGAGAGAGAGGAGAGAGAGAGAGGAGGAGGAAGAGAGAGAGAGGAAAAGGAGGAGATGGGGAGGAGGAGAGAGGAAGAGAGAGGGAAAAGAGAGAGAGGGGAAAAGGGGAGAGAGAGAGAAGAGAGGAAGAAAGAGAGAGAGAGAGAGAGAGAGGGGGAGAGAGAGAGAGAGAGAGAGAGAAGAGAGAGAGAGAGAGAGAGGAGAGAGGAGAAGAGAGTAGAGAAGAGAGGAGAGAGAGAGAGGGGGGGGAGAGAGAGAGAGAGAGAGGAGGAGAGATGAGAGAGAGAGATGAGAGACAGAGAGAGAGAGAGAGAGAGGAGAGAGAGAGAGAGGAGAGAGAAGAGAGAGAGAGAGAGAGAGAGAGGAGAGAGAGAGAGAGAGGAGAGAGATGAGAGCGAGAGAGGAGAGAGAGGAGAGAGAGACGTCCTATTCCTGCTACCCAGTAATTCTTAACCCCTTCTGTCTAAGAGAGACATCGAGACAGAGGGGTTGTAACTTTCACGAACCACAATTTACGATAACAATGAATCCACAAGAATAATAGCAAAACCGATGAGGCCAGAAAGGGGGATGAATCAAGATACCAGGCAAGTGATCACAATAACTCATCACCTACGAACGGGTGGCTGCGAGACACAATCAAAAAAACTGATTCACGCGGCAAATGAATGACCTACTCTCTTCTAATATGAGTTACGACGTATCCCTCGGCACAACAAAATGAGGTTCGAGCAAGAGCGAGTGGGCGATACACGACGCCTGGTATCTTCTGCGTCTAAAGGAGGACCCGCTATCCATCCGCTATCCGCTATCCGCTATTACCACATCCACAGCCATGAATAGACGGGAGGCAACACTTATCGTACCCACCGTGACATACAGGCGGAATTGGCAACACCTCGAGAGCCCTGAACCACCAAACAAAACCAACGTCGTGGAAAAGGTTACATCGAAGTAGCCTATCACAAAAAATGCCTACCTATAAAAAATGCATCACTTTATTAACCTACCTATAAAAACCCCGCTTGACTGACAGCAAAAACAACAGATGATCACCTCGAGAGCGTTGAAAAACAAATAAAACCTCCAGAACAGTGATACCAACCTCGCAGAAAAGGTTACATCGAAGTACAGTACCTATGAAAACCCCGTTTGACTGATACAGCAAGAACAACAGATGATGTTACTGTAGCTGCGTAAGGCGAGTCACCTTTAGAACAACAGCTGCAGGAGGAAGAACAGCAGGAGGAACAACAGATGATGTTAGCTGGAATATAGGCGAGTCACCTTTAGAACAGCAGCTGCAGGAAGAACAACAGCAGGAGGAGAAACAGCAGTCGTCTCTCACACCCTTGCACGCTATCCTCTTATATTCCCCTCGCTGTGTACATTTCTCTCCCTTCTGTGCCCTGACAATTTTCCGTACATCACTTGGAGGAGAAGGGTAAAGGGGGCAAGAGGGGGGCCAGTGGGGGGCAAGAGGGGGGGGCAGACGGGGGGACAGGTGGCAGGAGGGGGGGCGACCTCTCCACACGCTGCGGATCTACGTAATAGAATGGGTTTTGGGAATATATAGAAGTGGAAGTGGCGCTTTTTTTCCTATGTGCGCAATGCTAGTTTTCTATCTGGAGCAGGACGGGTTTTGGGCTGCGGTAGGTGAGGGATGGTGAAAGGCACAGGGATGTATGTGTTGTGTTCTGGGGGTGAGAGGGCAAAATAAGAACCAGCCTATATACCAAAGGGGTGGTTATGCCCTCTTGTACCTGTCTCTCTCTCTTATATCATCGCCCTCTATGATTTGTCTGGTTTGGTCCACTCTACTATCATAGCTCTATCTCTCTCATATATCTCATGCTATCTATCTCTCGATAGCTAGAGAGAGATAGTCTATGAGAGCGATATATATAGAGTATAAATCTGAGAGGCGCTCATAGAGATACAGATATACTTGTTGTGTTTGTCGCGTCTCTCTTCTATCTTCTATTGTCTCGCCTATCGACTCTCTCTCTCTCTCTCTCTTCTCTTCTCTCTCTCTCTCTCTCTCTGCTCTCTCTCTTCTTCTCTCTCTCTCTTCTCTCTCCTCTCTTCATTCTATTTAAGCTTTTCTTGTGCTGTTTGTTTTATGTCCATGATCTGCGTCAGTTTACCCTTCGTCTGTCATCTGTCTCTCAGCAAACTCAAAAACCTCTCACCCTTACTCACACACCCACGCATATCACTTCCACATCTCCACCTGGGGGGCTGGGGGGGGGGCTGCCACATCCTCCACATCCCACTCCACCTCACACTCCGCATCCACTCCACTCCAAAACTCCATAGGTGACATTTATTTCCTCTTTCCTTCCCACTAACTCTATCTCGCTGTCACAAGTTGCAGAGTTAACATTTCTTCACCATTTTATAATTTTCAGGTTATTAAAAACATTCACAAGCTCTTGTAGGGACACTATAAAATTTAAGCCAAAACATTAAAAATCGGTTTTGGTAACGGAAAAAGCGAAGTCTTTGGAGGAGTTAGGAGGAGGAGGAGGAAGGATAAATAGGATTTAAATAGGAGTAACAGAACCAGGAGAACCTATTGGTCATAGCGAGGGATGCGGAACTACATACTCACAACTACGAATACGTAAGAAAACGTTGAAAATTATACCATGTCCCTAAAGAGGATAGGAACATGGAAGTTCATAGTCAGAATGATAGGATATGAAAAAAATACTAACTAAACTACCACTACCACTAAAAACTCAAGTCGATACGCGGACTAGATACGAGGAGGAGGAGGAGGAGGAGGGAGGAGGAGGAGGAGGGGAGTAGTAATAATGACACAAGAAGCACACAAAGAGGAACAAAGACCATCAGTTAGTAGCTTTGTTTAATTAACGGTGAACGTAAAGAAAAAGCTGATTAGTGATTGAGGTAAAATTGGTACTGTATTTCTTCATCTCCTGAGTAACGAGAGGGAAAAGGAAAGGTAGCGGTGAGATGTATTATTATTGAAGGAACAGACCACCAAGGTAATATAGGGCAATTTCGTCAACATTTTCATCATGAGGGGCGTTCATTCTCAGTGACTTTAATTCCAAAACAGCTTCCATCACGCACGCACGCCACGCACGCACGCACGCACCCCGCACGCACGCACCGCACGCACCAACCCCCACCCCCACCCCCACAGGCAACCCACAAACGCAAGCAGAGAAAGCAAATCCAACGAGAACAGCAAGCACCACACAACACCAACCCAAAAAAAACAATGTCGGACGGACAACATTCACATTAAGTCTACAACCCCCATGAGTCAGGAAAATCACCCAAAAAACCCATTAAAAAAAAAACACCAAAACCAACAAAATTAATCAAAAAACAGGAAAATTGCAAATATTGGGGAAAGGTTTAATTTAAAAAGGGTAATGCACAGTAATAAGTTCGATAGAGTAAAGGGAAAAAAATGGTAAAAAGAGAGAGAGAGAGAGAGAGAGAAGGAGAGAGAGAGACGAGGAGAGGAGAGAGAGAGAGAGAGAGAGAGAGAGAGAGGGGAGAGAGAGAGAGAGATGAGAGAGAGGAGAGAGAGAGAGAGAGAGAGAGGAGAGGAGAAGAGGGGAGGAGAGAGAGAGAGAGAGAGAGAGAGAGGAGAGAGAGAGAGAGGAGACGAGAGAGAGAGAGAGAGAGAGAGAGAGAAAAAAAAGAAAAAAACTTCGGCACATAAATCATCGATGGAAAAATGAAAACGACAAAAAAATAACTTAAAAAAAAAAAAAAAAATCTCTACTTCAAGCAGATGAAAAAAAATATGAAAAAAGAAGATAAAAAACAACTTCCATATAAATAAAGAAGAGAAAAAGACAGCCGCCCACGGAACTGGTAGCAGCTAATACAACTTTCAACGGTTGAACCCGCGACGAACACTCCTATTTTGTAGCGAAAAGAAAGAAAGATAAGCCTTGCCGGTTACCAACTATAACAAAATTTTCAGACGATGGAGAGACTAAGGTATTAATTTCTCTTGGATTTGATGAGGAAAGGAAAGAGGGATTGACAGGGTGACAGGGTTGACAGGGATGAAGGGAAGGGAAGGGTTGTCACTGTCAAGCTGAGAGAAAAGAGTGATTTACAGGATGAATAAAGAAGTGAATGATGCAGTAAAATGCAGAAACTAGAAAAATAAAGAAAGAAAAGAGAGGGTGTGTGAGGGAAAAGGAGATGTGACATAGCCAGAGGGAAGGAAAAGTGTATTATGTAAAAGGAATAGGAGGGAAGAGGGAGAAGGGTCAAATAAAGGGAAAAAAGGGGGAAAAGGGTCAAATAAAGGGAAAAAAGGGGGAAAAGGGTCAAATAAAGGGGAAAAAGGGGGAAAAGGGTCAAATAAAGGGGAAAAAGGGGGAAAAGGGTCAAATAAAGGGGAAAAAGGGGGAAAAGGGTCAAATAAAGGGGAAAAAAAAGGGGGAAAGGGAAAGGGTCAAATAAAGGGGAAAAAAGGGGGAAAGGCAAATAAAGGGGAAAAAAGGGGGAAAAGGGTCAAATAAAGGGAAAAAGGGGGAAAAGGGTCAAATAAAGGGAAAAAAGGGGGGAAAGGGTCAAATAAAGGGAAAAATGTGGACAAGGGTCAAATATAGGGGAAAAAAGGGGGAGAAGGGTCAAATAAAGGAGAAAAAGGGGGAAAAGGGTCAAATAAAGGGGAAAAGGGGGAAAAGGTTGTGTATATTGTATAGGGTAGAGGTGTGAGAGCCATAGGATGTGAAGAAGCCATAGGATGTGAAGAAAAAAAGATAAAAGAATTGAAGAGATAGAGAGATTTGTAGAAATATGTATAAAAGGATCGAAGAGGAAGGCAGGATGATGAGTGATACTAGTGTCAAGATAGAGGATACGTGGAGAGATAAGATAATTAGATATAAAAATTATATGATTATTATATTAGAGATGATTAGATGAAGGATTAGAAGAGGTTAGATGATTGGATATTTGCAATTTATGTATGCATTAGGAACTTCAGCTTGTTATTGATAGGTTCATAATTTTTCTATGATACTACTACTATACTACTACTACTACTACTACTACTACTACTACTACTACTACTACTACTACTACTAAACTTCTCGTAACCTACAAATACAATACAACATTAAATAGATGATACATCCTCGTTAATCCTCTCAGAACGCAAATAAACACTACCGCAGTTTCCAGCTACTCCTAGTCAAATGCTCAAAAACTCAACTCAAGACCCAGTTATCAACATTGGTTAAAAGAAACAGAGAGTAGCCAGATTCCAACTCACGCCCTAGGAACATACATCAGCGGCAGAAGGAACAACACCATGAGAACGTTTAGACACCCTTCATGATAAACCAAGGGACCTCTACGGCAAAAAGCGGCACCATATTCAACCCGGTGGGACATTAGCACCACATAAACCCTCCCTTCCCCCCCAGGACAAAAAAAATATATATTAATAAAAAATTGTAGCAGATAAACCCTTTCCCTCCCTCCCCCCTAAAAAGGAAAAGAAAAAAGAAGCACAAACCCATTCCCCCAAGACTTTTTTTTTTCCCTCCAACGTAATTTTCATAACCACGGAAAAAGTACCCGTAACGACCCGGCGGGCTGAGTAATTATCTGGTATTTGCAGGCGCGTGGGAAAATATTATCGTTACCTGCCTCCCCTGTTTCTACCTTTTTATATCGCTAAAGTAATAATTGAGAGGCGTGGTTAGGAGTGGTGAGGAGGAGTCGAACCCTTGCACCTCCTCCCTTGGGCACTACCCAATACTCATTTGCCACCCCCCTCGGCCCCCTTCTCTCCCCCTCCCCCCTTCTAAGCCCTCTATATGATAACATTGTCAGTTTTTATTCTTGTATATCGGCACTCCCCTACGGCCAATTAAATTTTATGTTCTTAGCAAATTTCTAACTCAATGCTAATATTATCATTATTATCATTGGTTATTATAATTATTTTCGCTTTTTTTGTTATTGTTACTGTTATTGTCATTATCGTTATCATTATTTATATTATTATTATTATTGTTACCATCGTGAATATGTTAACATTATCACCACTACATTATAATTATCATTACTGTTATTATTGGTAGTATAAAGGTTTGTGATCATAACTACTCGTCATCATCATCATCATCATCATCATTATTCTTCTTTAAATCATCACCACCGCTATATTCATTACCACAATGTTACGTCATTATGGAACTAAAACAACAACAACTACAGCCACTATCACAGAACTACGCTGACAGGATTCTTTTAATTGCATCAGCCATTTGTTTTTTTCTCTCTCTCTCTCTCTCTCTCTCTCTCTCTCTCTCTCTCTCTCTCTCTCTCTCTCTCTCTCTCTCTCTCTCTCCTCTCTCTCTCGGGACACATAGCCCCACAACTTACCCACTCACACAAGCCTACAAACACGCACGCGGACGCGCACGCGAACGCACACGCACACGCACACGCACACGCACACACACACATAAACACAAACACACACACATATCTATGTAACTAAAACAATACATGAATAAATATGCGAATAAATGTTGCAAATTGGTATCCCTACAAAGTGCATCTGGCAACAAATATCCAAACACACAAACACACAATAATATAATGTTCGCTGAAATAAACAAGGTATTGTATTGACTTTTTTCGCTAATGATTACACACCATAATGAAGTTCAGTGATATAGAATTAAACATGAATTTCCGAACAAAAATATATTTCCTCTACACACACAAAAAAAAAAAAAAAATGTCCACCAGCAAACCGACAAACAAATGAAAAACAGTACTCATAAATAACACTGTCCAATATTCCATAAACACACACACACAGACACACAGACACAACGACACAGACGCAGACACAGACACAGACACAGACACACACACACACACAGACACAGACACAGACACACACACACAACACACACACACACACACACACACACACACACACACACACACACACACACACACACACACACACACACACACACACCGCGCGATGGTCAGGTTGGTAACGTTCTGGTCTCTCACTCTGTGGGCAGGCGGGTCGAATCCTCGCGCTCCCGGGGATTTTTCACATGACAGATTCGGGCGGTTACTGTCCCCCTTGAGCAAGGGGATGAGGGGGTGTGGTGTGTGAGGTCCCAGCATTGCCCAAAGATCGGTAATAATGAGCTCCAAGTTCGCACTGAGAGGGTGAAACTGGCGATCGCGAGCCAGCTCGCGTGGACAAGACCATGGGGTGAATGACACACACACACACACACACACACCACACACACACCACACACCACACACACACCACACACCCCACCACACCACACACACACACACACCACACACACACCACCACACACACACACACACACACACACACACACACACACACACACACACACACACACACACACACACACACACACACCACACACACACACACACACACACACACACACACACACACACACACCACACACACACACACACACACACACACACACACACACACACCACACACACACACACACACACACACACACACACACACACACACACACACACACACACACACACACACACACAACACACACACACACACACACACACAACACACACACACACACACACACACACACACACACACACACACACACACACACACACACACAGAGATCGCTCCATGCACTAGTCCTGTCCCTCGCTTGTCACATTCCAGTCTTCGAGTGCTTCAAAAGAACGAGAATGATACATGTCTGCCCAGTGTATCTAGAGAAGGGGTACTGCTTAGTGCTACCATCATCACCACCACCACCACCACCACCACCATCATCATCATCATCATCATTATCATCACCACAACACTCACCGTCAATAACAATAATAAAAAAATATAAAAAAATCATCAATAATTCTGATCAAGGTTATGTAATTCTTAGTATGTGTGCGTATGTTGTGTGTGTGGTGTGTGGTGTGTGTGTGTGTGTGTGGTGTGTGTGTGTGTGTGTGTGTGTGTGGGAGGAGTGTGTAGTAGAGAGATAGAGAGATAGATAGATAGATAGATGATGATAGAGTGAGAGAGAGAGTAGAGAGAGAGAGAGATGAGGATGAGAGAGAGAGAGAGAGAGAGAGAGAGAGAGAGAGAGGAGAGAGAGAGAGAGAGAGAGAGAGAGAGAGAGAGAGAGAGAGAGAGAGAGAGAGAGAGGAGAGAGAGAGAGAGAGAGAGAGAGAGAGAGAGAGAGAGAGAGAGAGGAGAGAGAGAGAGAGAGAGAGAGAGAGAGAGAGAGAGAGAGAGAGAGAGAGAGAGAGAGGAGAGAGAGAGAGAGAGAGAGAGAGAGAGAGAGAGAGAGAGAGAGAGAGAGAGGAGAGAGAGAGAGAGAGAGAGAGAGAGAGAGAGAGAGAGAGAGAGAGAGAGAGAGGAGAGAGAGAGGAGAGAGAGAGAAGAGAGAGAGACGAGAGAGAGAGAGAGAGAGAGAGAGAGAGAGAGAGAGAGAGAGAGAGAGAGAGAGAGAGAGAGAGAGAGAGAGAGAGAGAGAGAGAGAGAGAGAGAGAGAAGAGAGAGAGAGAGAGAGAGAGAGGAGAGAGAGAGAGGAGAGAGAGAGAGAGAGAGAGACTATATAATTGACAAAAAAAATCATGCCTAACCCACGCAAACTTTTCTCTCATTTGTACAACTTCTTTCTACTTATCCTCCTCGCAAATTCTGGCGCAACACACTCTGCAATTAGCGTGATATTTGTGACTGGCACTCTGGCCCTCACACTGGCACTGCATTAAGCACGACTGTGTACCCCCCTTCCCCTCCCCCTCCCTTCCTACTCGTGGTCTTAGTCACGAAATTTGACTGATGAGCACAACTATTTTCTCCCCCAAGAACTTCCTACTCCCGATACTAAATTTGCTCTATTGATCGACGTTCTACTTTTCCATTAGTACTTTTTTCTTTACTTATTTTACTTTATTTTTTATTTCTTATAGGTTTTATAGTCAGGAGCTTCAGCTGGACTACTATGTAAGAACTAGCTTTGACGTTGTAGGAATGTGTAGATTATTCCTAGCTTAACATACATACATGGGATACTATTCTAATTGTATATTTAGCCCCATAAACCTAACTTGTCCATCAGCACTTAGCCCCACAAACCTACCTGTTCTACCAGCACTAAGTCTTAGCCCCAGAAACATCTCTTTTCCACCAGCACCTAGCCCCACAAACCTAAATTTTCCATCAGCACAGCCAACACAAACCTAAATTTTCCACCAGCACTTTACCCTACAAACCCTATTCTCCTATCAGTTTTTAGCCCCATAAACTTAATTCTTCCATCAGCATTCCGTAGCCCCATAAGCTACCCCATCACCTATAAATCCTCGTATTTTCGCCCCTACAACTTGTGTGTTAAGGTCACGGCCAAGCGAGCTAATTTGTGCACTGACCTTGTTTGTCTCACGGCCCTCTGTGACCTGTTTATGCCGCGGGGCGTCGCTTTAAAACTGAATACAGGTCAAATAAAAGCATTTGTACCACACATATATAGACAGACATTTTTCAGCGTGTGGCATTAAGAGGGGGAAAAATTTACATGAACACACACACACACACACACACACAACACAGACACACACACACACACACACATACAGACACATACACACACACACACACACACACACACACACACACACACACACACACACACACACACATACACATACAGACACATACACACGCACACATACACACGTACACACACACACACACACACACACACACAGACACACACACACCTGTTGATAGTTCAAGAAAGGAAGAGTAGATAAATATTATGAAAGACAATACAGATTAGTCCCCCACCAGAAAAAAAAACATTAAGAAGATCAAGAAAGGATATGAGACTGTTGATGAGAAATATAAAAGACTGTTGTTTTCACCTGCTGCATGGATAAGGAACGCTGGGAAAGACTAATACCTCTAAGGCTGCGGTGTGTGGTAAGAGTATTGGCGGGAAAACACATTAATAAGCTGGAGACAGAAAAACAGCAACAATTGTATCCGACTTAATAGAAATGTCAGAGAGAAAAAGGTGATGTTGCTCAAGAAAAGATGAAAAAAAAGAGATATAAAAAAAAAGAGATAACAGGCAGAGAAAATATAAAGAGAAATAAATAGAAGAGAAAAGGAAGAGTAATAATAGAGCAAAAAATTCAATAGAGCAAATGTTCTGTTGATTATGTGTTGTAAATATGGTGACACTATACTGCTGCATTTTTTTAGTATCTTGATATCTCTGGTGTCATTATATATGGTGATGTCAGAGAGAGAGAGAGAGAGAGAGAGAGAGAGAGAGAGAGAGAGAGAGAGAGAGAGAGAGAGAGAGAGAGAGAGAGAGAGAGAGAGAGAGAGAGACGAAACAGGATGCAGCAAAAAATAGCTATGAGCATATTGTAAGTTTGTACATTCATGCATAAAACAAAATTTGCCGTCAAGTATTTGTGCTGCAAAGAAATGCTGATCGGTTGATCGATAGCTAGTCGTGTAGATATTGCGCCGATGACAACACAGTTAAGGTAAGAGCCGCAACCCCCTATGAAGGTGTTGGTGCGGCCAGCAGGTTGGAACCTGATGAGGCTGGAGTTGAGGGGCGAGGGAAAGATGCTTGCAGTAACACTCTACATAAGAGTCATTATTCTGTACTATGAAGGTGTTGGTGCGGCCAGCAGATTGGAACCAATAAGGTTGGAGTTGAGGTGGTGGAGTTGAGCTGAAGTTGGAACCAATGAGGTTGGAGTTGAATGGTGAGTCCTAGGCATCGTAGCTTGGAGGTTCACCCTCGTGGTCGTTAAGGAACAATACTCAAGAGTAAATACGGAATAATGACTCTTATGTAGCGTCTTTTCCTCACCACTCAACTCCAATCTCATTGGTTCCAACTTCACGAGGCGTTTCTTCTTTAATATGGCGGGGGCCCCTGCAATCACTGCCTCTTCAAAAGTAAAGGCGTACTAGGATGACCCAGACAGCAGAAATCTCCTGTTCAGTTCGCCTCCCAGAAGGCAAGCACGTGACTGCCATCCACCTGACGGCAGAGCGAGTCAACACCTGGATATGCTCGGGAAGGCAACGGGATGCCCCGAGCGATGACTCCACCGTGGAGACACGCGTGGAACACTCTCATGTGGAAGGATTGAGTCTGGAGTGGCTCCTGCGGCAGGTGGTGGAGCAGGCTGATTCACTGGTCCAGCAGCACTCCCCGCACCAGCTGCAGGAGTTCCTGGAGCTTGTGTGCTGGGAGGCGCAGCACGGACACGGCACCGCCGCAGGGCCTGACCTGCAGCACCACCCGGTGTACCCCAGCCTGGGGCCCAAGCTGCATCTAGGAGGCTTTGAGTTCGGCAGCGTGGTAATGCAACTGTTGCAGGAGCATGAGGCCGAGATGAAAGAAAGGGAATGTGAGAGAAGTGAAGATACGGAGTGTGCCTCAGTTATGCCCGAGGCCATCGAAGGCCCCCGCCTGGCGTGGCTGCTGGAGCAGCTAAAGCGGCGGGAAGACGAGTTGTTGGAGCGTCACTCTGTTGATCAGCTTCAGGACTTCCTGTCGCTCATGTGCTGGGAGGCCGAACGCGGCCTGGGAAGCCACGCCGGGCAGGCCCTGCGACGCCATCCCGTGTACCGCAGCGTGATGGTGCGGCCGTGGCAAGATTACGAGGAGGAATACACAGAAGACTGGCAGGAGACTGAACACGAAGAGAGAGCAGCAGTGGAAGGCCCCCGCCTGGCGTGGCTGTTGGAGCAGGTACAGCAGCGGGAAGACGAGCTGGTGAAGCGTCACTCTGGTCAACAGCTTCAAGACTTCCTGTCGCTGATGTGTTGGGAAGCCGAACATGGCCTGGGAAGCCACGCCGGGCCTGACATGCGGCGCCATCCTGTGTACCGCATCGTTATGGTGCGGCCGTGGCAAGACTTTGAGAAGGAACGCACTCAAGACCTGAGTGATGACAATACCATCACGGTGGACGTTAAGCCACTGGGAAAGGTCAGTGAGGAGCTAGAGAAGGAAGGCAAAGAAATGTAGGTCGTCTGCGTTGTAGACTCAGAGAAGAATGAGCTGCGTGTGGAGGGCTTCGTGTTGGGCAGGGTGATGGTGCAGCTACTGCGCCAGTGCGAGGAAGAGCAGCGAGAGTCCTCGAGCGATGACTCCACCAGGGTGGACATAATGTCGCTGAAGGGCACGAGGTATGGCGACGAGGAGCTGAACACTATGGTGTCTGAGGAGATGAAAAGATTGATGAGCGAAGACCTGGGAGAGGCAGAACAAGAGCTGGAGACACGCGTGGAACACTCTGAGGTAGAGGGGCAGAGTCTGGAGTGGCTGCTGCGGCAGGTGGTGGAGCAGGCCGATGCACTGGTCCAGCGGCACTCCCAGCTGCAAGAGTTCCTGGAGCTTGTGTGCTGGGAGGCGCAGCACGGACACGGCACCGCCGCAGGGCCTGACTTGCAGCACCACTCGGTGTACCGCAGCCTGGGGCCCAAGCTGCAACTGGGAGGTATTGAGTTTGGGAGCGTGGTAATGGAACTGTTGCAGGAGTACGAGGCCGAAATGAAAGAAGAAAATAGTGTGAGCCAGGACTGTGAAGACATGGAGTGTGCCTCAGTTATGCCCGAGGCCATCGAAGGCCCCCGCCTGGCGTGGCTGCTGGAGCAGCTAAAGCGGCGGGAAGACGAGTTGTTGGAGCGTCACTCTATTGCTCAGCTTCAGGACTTCCTGTCGCTCATGTGCTGGGAGGCCGAACGCGGCCTGGGAAGCCACGCCGGGCAGGCCCTGCGACGCCATCCCGTGTACCGCAGCGTGATGGTGCGGCCATGGCAGGATTACGAGGAGGAATACACAGAAGACTGGCAGGAGACTGAACACGAAGAGAGAGCAGCAGTGGAAAGCCCTGGCCTTGAATGGCTGCTGCAGCAGGTGGTGGCGGGGGCCCGTGAACTGGTGCAGCGGCATTCCTGGCACCAGCTGCAGGAATTCCTGGAGCTGGTGTGCTGGGAGGCCCAGCACGGACACGGCACCGTCGCGGGGCCTGACCTGCGGTGCCACCCAGTGTGCCGCAGTGTGGTGGCTCAGGCGAGGCAGGGCGCGGCACCAGCAACTGAGCGGCCACAACACTATTGAGTTGTGTAATAAAACAAACGAATGACTGAAATAAACTGAAAAAATACTAAGAAAAACAATATAGAGCAACATATAAACCAAATGGAACGTTTAGTTTGTTGTTTAAAGTGAAGAAGAAAAAATCTTTTGTTATAGTAATGGCTGCCTGCACACAGACACTGCCATTTTATGATGATTTATTTTGAAAGAAAAAAATGTGATGAGCAGCGAAGAAATGTGTCCCCTTTGTTATCTTAATATCTTATTTCATCCCTTTAATGTTATCATCATTGCATGCTTTATATATCCTTGTGTGTGTACGCATTACACACGGGCGAGGGCCAACCATCACAGCCCTCATGTGAACCTCCAGAGTCTACCATCAACACTTTAGAAGTCACTGCCTACAGGCCAAGATGTAAAAAAAAAAAAAAAAAAAAAAAAAAAAAAAAAAAAAAAAAAGTTTTTGAGCCGCCTTGTTCCCTCATATTATGTATCATGAAATGATCTACTTCCCGAATCATTTCGTTCACTCACCCTTCCCTCTTTCCCTTCCAACACTCCCCTTAGTCTTTCTCACTTCAGTTACTTTTTTTCTAATTCAAGTCCTTCATTATCTAAGTATTATTAATAATATTGTAAATTCTTACTTTACTTTTTTTACGGTACCCTCGATTTTTCTTTTTTCAGGGTTTTAAACTATATGCGCCTATAAAATATGTATCATTAACAAGAAAAATATAAAATACTAAACTTTTGATAATATGTAGTACGCATTTCAATATTTTTTACCCCCTATGGATGGTGTTGCAAGCTGCCTCGCCCCGCCCCCTAACTCTGACAATCATAACAACAATAGTCACACACTTATAACCTCTTAGTAACAAACAACACAGTGAATATTAGGAAGTAATCTCGTGGCACACCACCAACCTCACCTCCTGCACGCGGCACAACCTGCTTCCAGGATGAACACGAACGCAACAACAACAACAATGATGATCATTGATAATATTAATACTGATAATGAAAAATGTCAATATCAAATGACAGTAATGATGATAATTATAGTAAATGGTGAAATGTACAGTGATGCTTATAAAGGATGATAATGATAATGATAAATTGATACTATTGATAATAATGCTGATGATTATAGTACTGATAGTATCAATAATGGTAATGATAATTTTGATAATGAAAGTATCAAAGATAATGAAGATAAGCAATATGGACATTCAATAAGAACACACACACACACACACACACACACACACACACACACACACACACACACACACACACACACAACACACACACACACACACACACACACACACACACACACACACACACACACACGCACACACACCACACACCAACCAACACACACACACACACACACACACACAACACACACACACCTACACCACACACACATACACATAACACACACACACACACACACACACACACACACACACACACACACATTCCCCCACCACACACCCCTCTCACACACTCTCCGTTGCTCTCTACACTTAACACAACTACACACCCACAACACTACTCACCATCTCTCACATCTCTCTCTCTCTCTCTCTCTCTCTCTCTCTCTCTCTCTCCTTCCTCTCTCTCCTGAATATAGCAGGTTTGTACTTCTAGCAGTAGCTTCTTACTCATATTTATATAAACAAAACCCCCAGTAGCAGGAACACATCACAAAGGATTGGTTTCTCAGATGTCCTCTGCGCTCTATATCCTCCGTTCATCTCTCTCTCTCTCTTTGTCTGTCGCTTTCTTATATCATACTCTCTTAGCTTGCTTACTCTGCAAAGTTTCTAGTCTAGGATCAAGTCTCTTATCTTATCTTCTTACTTTTCAAAAAAATTGTTTATATTTTATTAAACAAGAAAATATAGAACACTTAATCTCAATAAATATTATAATTTATCACTCATAAGTATATTTGTATCTATTCATCTAGAATGTATCATATGCTTAACAATACGTACATAAATGTTGACTCTCTCTTTGCAGTACGCAATCGCTGTTTGATTACATATATGTCTCTCATAGTAAATACACATATCATATCATTCAGCTCCTCTCTATATAATATACTATGATAATGTCCCTTCCATCGACTTCGGTCTCATCAACGTTTCCCAATGTTGTGACAATCTCTCTCGTCTCTCTGATCTGTCTCGCTATCACTGGGTCGCGTCCTTCT